>MEJB01000012.1:1787038-1816812 GCA_001752375.1 Rhazya stricta | reverse complement strand
CTGAGTTCCTACAAACTCCTAATAAACCCTATACATTACTCAATTTCTGTACCCAAAGACGAATAAAAATACAAAATACGTAATAAAAGGAAAATATCGTTCTAAATTCGTGATGCCATACTTTTCCGCAGGAATAGCAGTGAAACCTTGTATCTTACGTAACAAATTCTTGTGTTTTTTTTTTTGTACAGAGGGACAAACCAAACTTACGGGTAGCTTAACGGGAACTCTCTAAATCTCCGTCACAACCTACACGAATTCAACAGACATACCATTAAGAAAGTTTCCTAACCCGATCCGTTCGCAGTAACTCATCGGAGGAACACGTCGACGGTACGTAACACATTCCAACGTTTCCCTCTTCCACTTAAGAGTAATCATACAACCAACGAACTAGAGTCTTTAGTTCCCACACGGCAACAAGACTCAGAAAGTTATAGGAAAGATCAGGCTAAGACGGTCAACTGAACAGATTGTAGAAGGTACAAAAAGAAAAACGATAAACACAATATAGGTTCGAAAACCGATTAGACGTGTAGTTTAACCATATATTCGAAACCAGGCTGTAGTTTGTTAAGAGGAGATAGAGTTTTAGTGTTTTTTTTTAACTCCACAGGTGGTAACAGCAAGAAGAAAACACAAATCAGTAGGGTTCAGATAACACGACGGTTTGAGTATAACTTTCTTAGAAACCCTCGAACGTCTCAGCGGTTTTCGGGATGGATTTGATCCCGGATCGGAAACAAGTGGTGTTACTAGGTGGTTTGTATGGTAGGTTCTGGTAGTATGGTGGAACGGAAGTAGGTAAGTATTGGGATGGTGTGAAAGTTTTGGTCGCGCCGGACCCTCGATCGATTCGATCTGAGCTCGAGCTCCAGGTCTAGATCGTCCTGGCACGTGGAGTTGGTAATCGATGGGTTCGTACGGGATTGATGGGGGCTTCGGTGGAGCTTCAGTACGGTTTTGTTCGACCCCGCGCAACCAATGTTGGTATAAGGAGTTTAGGCCGCGGCCGGTTCACTCAATTTCAGCCGGGTTAAGTTTTTAAGTTTAACCGCGAACTGCACATTGGTTGAGAAGGTGTAAGGTGGGTTGAGGATTAATAAGTTCGTCACGTAACGTTCGTTCCTGCCGGTTTAAGAGTAAGTTCAACAACCATTGTTTGGAACTGGTTTTTAATCGGTCGCACGGATGATACAGCGCCCGGTTGCAACTGGTTAGGTAACAAATATTACGGAATCCCACTTATTTCATTTATTAACGTTAAAATCTTTAGTTGAGTGATGATCGTTATAACGTTGTTGATGGTGGTAGTTACTAGTACCGATGTTTGGACTGGACCTGATTCGTAAGATCGATTTTATCCAAAAGGGACTAATGGGAGTGTTTCCGACAAAATCTGTACGTTTCAAGGCGACTGTTTAATTTCTGAGTGGTACAAGTCTGAGTTACGAAGTAGTTGATGTACGTGTAGTCCACGTATAACGTTGTGAAATAAGTTGTTACAGTAGAAGTGGGAATAGTGAGAAGTGACGTATAATCGGATTTACTTAACTATAATCCGGATCATAAGTTGTTAGGGATCGTATTACTAGAGATGAACTGTAATTTCGTTTGCTGGTCGAGATCAGGATCTTCTCATTCAATCCTCATGAGGGAAATCCAACACACCTTCTACGTACTCACGAACCTTCTACACTGCCCTATCCCCGGGTGACGGCGGAGTCGGGTGGACCGAGGGAACGGTGACAAGCACCGACGGTCGGGGAGAACCGGAGCCAACGGAACCAAGAAGGTACCACTGTCGATAAACCTGGCAAGGAACGAGGATCTCGACCGAAATCAGACGGCGAGTTGAAATTGGCGGTTTACCTCGTTAAGCCGAGTAATCTGAGATCACTCAGGGAACGGTTTATTCTTAAGTTTTGGGATTCTATGGACCGGTAATCACCAAAAAAATAGAAGGGCGTGTGATCGGAAATGGTACGGTGACCGTAACGTAATATACAGAGGAGTCGACAATACGAAGGAACGGAATCCAAAAGTTCGGAAACGTGTCGCGAAATCACATTACAACCTCCTGGTATAGATCCAGAGTAATCACGGAAATAAACGAGGTTCATAACTGTCGACCTAGATCCACGAGGAGGACGAGAAACTACTCTACAGGGTGGTTTAGTTCGTATTGGTGATTTGAGTTCCATGGTTACTTTGGAAGGATATTGAGCCCTTCACACCGGTGCAGGTTTAGACGGAGATAGAACTTAGAAGGGTGCGGTACATCGTAGACAAGTGTGCACTTGGAGGTTTACACCCCTAGAAAATGCTTGAGAAGGGATCCCCCTGGTAGAACGAATTGGAGTGGCGGGGAAGAAAACAACCTTCGGGAGAACCACGAGTCCCGAGGCGGAGAAGGTCCAGTCGAGAAATCATTGGATTTTTCTAGGTTTTTCGTACCACTGGCATTCCTCGGATTTCGGCTCCACTACTCAAACTTACCTGACAGGTATACGTGTTTTCCTGGTCGCGGAAGCCATCTCGGACCCTGTACACCAGTTGTCTCCCACCACCCCCACCTTGGTTCCCATACTGCAGCGACCTCACACACCCATTTGCGAAATTTGCGGAGAGATCTTCGACCATCCGGTCGAACGACCAGATCGTTACCCCGGAACCCTAGTCCCGATCCGACGATATAGTTTTAACCACGGTTCCTAACTGGATGTCCCGTGTCCTGACCATCTCCCCGGATCGAAGTTCACGGAGGTAGGAACCCCGGTTCCACGGGGTTCCACAGAGGGTACCACGAACTCGTCCACCTTGTTTTTATCGCCGTTACCGAGCGAACGAGAACTAACTCCTGAAAAGTGCGGGAACTGACCACTGGATCTGTACAGTGTTGTTTGACGTTGTTGTTGTTGAACAAGCCAAATCACTTTATGTTGGTTTGTCGTAACTCTGCACTCCTCCAGGTCCAACCGATCGAAGTAATCCGCTAAAACTCTGAAGAGATGGTAACGTCGGGTAAACTGGTTCTAATGGTTCTTTCCCATCGAAACACACTCCTCTCCGTGTCCTCTCTCGTAAGGTACTCGCGTTTACCGCAGAGTGGGTTCGAGGTCCGATCCCGAGGGCTTGCAGTGATCCGGTACAACTCCCCTCACTACGATCACCGTAACCGTAACCTCGTCGGAGTCTTCTTCCATTCGGTAACGGATGAATTACTCTTCTACTTTTCCTCTTCTTGTGCTCCTATGGCCACCATGCTCAACAAATGAGGCTTAGGATGATCCTTCAACATAGCTAGCTCCTTGGACAAGTAGAATGCAACTACCTTATCCAACTCTTGTTGGATTTTCTTAGCCTTAACTCTAGTCATAGGGCCATCAAATGTAGGTACCATAGGTGGTGTGGTRAGTGGTCCCTCATTAGAACCGACATGTCAGGAGGCACTGCCAATATAGGACTTGCAGAAGGTATTGCTAATATATGGGACTCGCAGTAGAAGGGGTTTTCTTTCCAAGATCAGACTAGAGTTGAATTCTTTTCAGACAATAACTCATTGAGAACTGAATCAAGATATGGTGTTGGAGAAAGATGTAAAATCAAACCTCAGAGTCCTTCAAAGTCAATACGAAGAGCCATAAAAAGTTGTACCAATTGTTGTTGTTTCCTATGAGTAATATAAGCATCATATCCTTTAATTCCTCCGATTCTATAAGAGATAGCTGATCCCATAGTTCGTCATAACAAAGTAGAACTCCTGCACACCCATGTCCTTTTGAGGATGAGCTCGTATCAATCTCCAATTAATACTGTTTGGAAAAAAAAATTTGGGTGTAAATCGTGTATAGATAATTCCAAATATGCTTCAATTTCTCATACTTCACTAAATGTGCAACAATAAAGGGTGGTACTAAATTTTTGATCAAGGTTATAATTTTGGCATCATTAGCTTCCCAAATCTTTATGGAAGTTGCATACTCCTTAGCAATAGTTTTAGGTTTCTTAAGGTCGTCAGTAACATAATCCCATTTTTATTTACTCTTGAGGAAATTTCTCATAACATAACTCCAATACAAATAATTTTATCATCCTAATGTCACATTGATAGATGAAAGCGAATCGTCAACGACAGTAATCATGACAAAAGACTAACAAAATTAAACCCTAGAAAACTAACCGACTCCAATTTTTTTTTTTTTTTTGTGAGATTAAACTTCTTCTAAAAAAATCTACTTTGATACCATGTTAAAGTAATATAAAAGAGATAGAAAACACTAGAACTTTATTCACTAACAAGATAGTGAGCCAGTACATAGTATCATAAGTATCATAAGGGACTTATTTATAAACTACTAGATTACAAAAAATTAACAAATACAATCCTAGTTTAACTCTATATAYCATATCTTAATATATTATATTTTTAACAATTTTAATTTTTTCTATATCTGATTTAAATAAAATCTGAAGAGTTAATTTGATAAAATCTTCATACTTATCGTGAGTGTTTTACCAAAAAAAAAAAAAAAAAAACAACTAATGAGAGAGAGAGAGAGAAAGAGAGAGAGAGGAACTAGTGTGAATGTTAACAACCCATGCCGCCTATCAGGTCAGGCAAGCCACCTGACTATAAAATGTAATCCACATGTAAATAGTTTTCAACTAATTAAAAATTTATATTAAAGATTTTCTCTATATTTTTTTTACTCACTTTCATTTTTATTTTGTGGTTGTGGCAATGACACCAAAAAGACAATAATGTAAGATATACTTTAGCATAATAATTAATTTGCAATACATAAAAGATCTAAAATTTGTGATATAAAATATATAATATAAATATAAAAATACTATCTTGAAATCTAGTCCAATATATGAATATTAATTAGCCTTGTGTTGACAAAATTAATTTAAAGTAAGTATGAAAAAAAAAAACTCAACTTATGAATTTTACAATACAGTTTTAAAAAATAAATTACAATCTTAAAAAAAAAAAAAGATAAGCTTGTTCAAAAGAACGTGTGAATAGTTTTTTTCTTTTATTTATTTGACTCTAAATATGAATTAAGTTTATTATATATATGTTCACTAGTGGAAGATCAGCGTTATGTTCTTAGATCTTGAATTTTCAGGTATAAATGTAACTAATGTGTCTGCTTCATATATATTTTCCCATGATGGCCCTGACCGGTTGCTCCTCGGGTGGCCAAATAAGGCTTAACKGATCGTATTGCTATGGAATTGACATGAACAAATATAACTTAACCTAATTTCAGGTGTGATCCATTATTGACTATACACATATTTTCACAAATAAACTGTTCAAGACTAAATATTGTTAAGGTCTCTTCACAATAATTGTGACCAAAAAAATACCAATTCAAAGTCGAATGAGTTGAAATATTATTCYGTGAATTGGAATTATAAAATAAAAGAATGAGTCAATCAAAAGGAAAATGAATCAAATTTATTTTTAAAAATGAAAAAAGGGACTCTTCTTCTTTTCCAAGCAAATTACAACTTTGTTTTGCTTCTCTTTTTATTTTTCCTTTTCCTCATAAAAATGGGAGGAAACTCATTTTCTCATTTTCTAATTTTCTGTAATAGTTTTATTCAACCTTTCCCTCTTTTCTTCTACTCACTGTTTTCTCTAGCTACCCAATCAAGAGAAAAACTTTTCTAAAGAAATGATTTTATTTTTGCACACTAAAATCTTTGCACCAAACAGGACTATTGATCATTCCTAGACCTTAGGAATGAGTAAAACACTCAAATATTTGATTTATCAACCCAAAGTATATATCACGTTACAAATCTTACTACTTATAATTTATAAAAATATAGAAATTTCTTAGTCGAATTTTACTATACACTCCGTTCAATTCGTCATGTAACATTTATCTATTGATACAAAATTCGACCTAAGACACCAAAAAAATAAAATATATCGTCACACTCATTTGTGCTTGCCGAATCCGGACCTTCTGCATTGGGACTGAGAAAGCGCGAGCATAGTATTGCTTCTGTAAGAAAATTAATATCAGCAGGGTGGAAAATCACGAGGAGGAGGAAGCATGCGTTGAGATGGTTCCGGGCCGTTTTCTACAATAAATCCCATGGCTAAGCCCCATGAAGTATGTTCCTCAAGATGGCAATGGATAAACCACACCCCTGGATTGTCCGCATTGATTCTAAAAGCAGCCCATCCTCCAACTGGAACTGCCACTGTGTTTCTCTCTGGAGGGTCTACAAGATTGTAGTACTTCGGATCTTTTTCAGGATTGTAA
The DNA here is from genome assembly GCA_001752375.1 of Rhazya stricta. Classification (NCBI taxonomy): domain Eukaryota; kingdom Viridiplantae; phylum Streptophyta; class Magnoliopsida; order Gentianales; family Apocynaceae; genus Rhazya; species Rhazya stricta. The sequence continues at coordinate 1,810,519 of MEJB01000012.1, read as the reverse complement.
TTTCCGAATCCTCTTCCGACAATGAAGAAGTTGTGACCATGAACATGGATTGGATGGTTTTCTGGATTCAGAAAATTGGTATCTTGCAGAACAATTTCTAGCTTTGTTCCGAAAGGTACCACTAGAAGCTTTGTACCAAATTCTGCGTTCATGTTTTCAGCTAATGTATCGACACCCGTATAATTGAATGGAAACGGTGGCTTCTCTGGGAAATCAGAGAACAAAGTAGCAGTTGTCAGGTTCTTGTAATGGTACYCCAAGATGGACACRGATGGCCGAACAAAAGATTGATTGTTCATTGATGCCAAGAATCTCTTGTTTCGGAATCCTGTGCAGGTTTCGTTAGCAGGGCAATCTTGAAGGTTAAGGCTTATAGTTGTAATTACTCGTTTGTTAATCTTCTTGGGCACTCTGCAGGGGTACTGTGAAGATCCAAGGCTACGAAGCTTGTTTGCGAATCTCATGGCGAACTCTGTGTCTCTGAGAAGAGGGAGGTTTGGTGGTAAAGTATAGGGTGGCGATGGAGGCTTATCTACTTCATATCGAGTGGATTTGTACTTGAGGAAACCAATTGTGGTAGTATTATCAAAGGGGAAATCTGAAGTTAGATAAGGCCTTGCTGCCATAACAAACATGCCAGAGGGGTCTGGAATTTGATTTGCAGTGAGCAGCACATTGGTGGTTTGACCAGGGGCGATCATTATGGCTTTAGTTTTAAAGGGTTTTGTATAAACGGCATCGATTTCTACTACGGTCAAAATATGATTTGCTACTGCAAAGAAGAGCTCATCGTTGAGGGCTGCATTCATAATCCTCAGCAGATATGTCTTTCCTCTTTCCACAGTCTTAATGAAAGTATCTGCATATCGTTTTCATATAATGAAACCATTTGAGATAATGTTAATGAAAAGAAAAGAAAAGGAAAGGAAGGAGGGAGGGAGGGAGAGAGCGTGAGAGAGAATTCAACAATTCTGCAAGGATAATTCAAGTTTTTTACCTTGGTAAGAGCAGGGATACAAGGGTCCAGGCAAGCCATTGATGGTATAGGCATCTGAAGAGTTCGGGCCAGCCCCAGTTAGGATCATTGCATTTTCTACTGCTTCTACATCTGAATTCCACCACTCACCTGAATCAAAATTAAGGATACAGTCAGAAAYAAAARGGGTRAAATTCTTGTGAACTTTTACTTACGGTAAGGGAAGAAGAAAAAACTTACCAAATAAGATAACAATTTCATCATGAACAGGAGCTGAGAAAGGGTAAGGCATACGAGGGTAGATGATGAAAGCACCGTGTACRGTGGCACGTTGCCATGCGAGRTGGGCATGCCACCACAGGGTACCCCTCTGGTCGACAATCGTGAACTTGTACGTGTAAGATTTACCAGCTCCAATGGGGCATTGTGTTACGTAAGCTGGGCCATCTGCCCAGCCTGTTCTGTATTGCCTGATACCATGCCTATTTTAGAACACAGCAAAATGAATAAATCAGGACCACTATTTAGAAGCAAAGGTGAATATTTTATACAAAAACGTCAGAATGAAAAAGGCAATACGTTGTACTTGCAAATTGCATGAAAGTGCTATTACAGAGTCAAAATCCGTCAACCCGTAAGGGTCAATCGATAAGATGACTTGGAAATTTATCTTTTTATAAATAAAAATTAAATAAAGTGATAGGACATTTAGAAGACCGAATCTCCACAAAGCTTTTTGTGTATAACTATATGATAGAATATTCATAGTTGAGGACAGACCAAGTTTATTATTATTACAACAACTCCTTTAATAATAGTAAGCAATCACCTACCGCCCTGCCGCCCGAGATTCATAATGGAAATAGGATCACGGATTAATTAATGATCTTTTAGATAGGCATCATATATATGATGATGAAGAAAATACTGCTTATTCTCTCTGACTTCATTTTGACTTGTCATATCATAAATTTATACATAAAAATTATCTCATTTTATTAGTATTCAATATAAATTCCGAACGTCTAGAAGGAGGAAGGGAAGTAATTGTAAGTAAAGTTAAAATGCAAAATGAAGAGAAAAAAAATGAATAAAATGAGAGAGCCCTTACTGGAAAGTATCGAGTACTATCTAGAGGAAAATGTATGTAAGAGAACTGTATGGATTGATAGAGAAGCTCAAAAATTACCAATGCAGAGTAGTGTTCCTAGCCACCTTATTGGTAACCTTTATTTCCACATTATCACCTTCATGCACAGTGATGGTTGGTCCTGGATATTCTCCATTGATACTTAGCAGTGTCTTCGTATGGCACAGACGTGTAACGCTCTTCCACTCAACCTGAAACCCAACCAAATTATCAATAGTTTGGCTTGCATATCTCGGCCATATGAAAAAGAAGAAAATTGGAAACCTACATTGAACTGGAAACGCCTGGTGGTGGTTGATGATGAAGATGGTAGAGAACCAGCAAGCAGAAGGATTACTGCAACTAAGAGAAAACGATAGCAACTCTCCATGGTTAGAAGACTATCAAGAATACCTTCAAAGTGGAACTTTGCCCGACTACTTTTGGACCAAAACCATACATATATATAGAGAGCATGAATGTATTTATTAATCCTTCCACAAAAAAATAAAAAATAAAAAAGATATTATCTCATTGGTCCTGTGTTGCAACGACATTGGCATAAAGGGCTAAGCAATATTCCGTAGTACACACATTATTCTTTCGGGTTAGACAGGTAGGTGAGGACTTAGAGAAAGGTATAAAATGTCAAAATAAGCTCTAAACTTGTTTGAAGATTTTGTCTCCAAGCTTGGCTGCTACTATATTTCTTAGAAGCTCAGTTGTGCATGTCTGATACAGCAAAAAAGGGTCGTAAAATAGCATTATAATAAATAAGATGAATTCGTCAGCTTCAATTGACTCATTTGTCATTTGATATGCGCCACTGGAGGCTGGTTGTGGGTTGGTGTGAGATTAATGAAATTAATTAAGGCAAAGTTCAAATGAATCAGTATCCAGTTCTTGTAGTATCAAAGTTTTCATGTTCCACATATAACTTGTGATTTGTTGCACTTGCATAGGCAATTTTCCAGTATGATCTGAGGAGGCTGATAGATTGGAGAGTGGGTGCAACTTGCATCATGATTCACCGTCTATTGGAGGAACATGGAAAAGGAACCCAGCCAGCTACGAATGGAGCAGAATAGCCAATAGGACCCTTTAATTAGTACGTGAATTTCTTTTATCTCTAGTTACCGAAATAATAGAAATTGGAAACTAGTATCTTCCTGCCTGCCTATTTCAAGAGAGAAGATGAGTCTTAATGGTATTTTAACACAAAATAACTTCTATTTTAACTACTCTAATTATATTGTTAACTAATTGCCATCTACATAACTAGTGATTGAGCCAAAAAATTAATCTCGAGAGCTCAAATAATTTTTAGGAGATCAAATTATATGTTTTATATCTTGAGGAGTTAAAATTTACATTTTTTTAATAAGCATATAAATTGATTTTTAAAATTTTTGAGAGGGGATGCCTTCATGTGGCTCCTCACTATACATAACAACTTTCTCGTATTATCRTATAAAAGGGATATATATAAAAGTTAAACCCAAAACCTTTAGCTGGTAGGAAATACTGCTCAGGTAATTGCCATTTTTTATTACCAGATATACATCAATATATCTAACATAATCCCAATAATATAGGCATGGTATTTTATTTTTAAAATTACTCTAACCTCCTTGGGTGCAGACGTAAACGAGGTGGTTGGAATAAGTACCTCCAAACTTGGGAAATTCTTCATTTTCCCTTGAATCAATTATCCTTCGAAAGAATTAAGTACTACTCAAAATGCCCTTTCCTTAAAGAGTGTTATTGTAAATTAACATTTTGTACCCTTAATATTTGACTCAAATACTTTTAGTTCCTGCTTTGCACGAAATTGTGTTACCATAAAATTACAAAATCATCCTTATCCTAAGTTATATAACAATTTCCCCCTCCATAAAAATCCTATATCAGTAGTTTTACATCAATCAATCTAACAAAAAGAATGATTTACGTTATGCCGTGAAATTACTTGAGAAGACGTAACATAGTTTTGAGAGTGACTTGGTATTTATGATAAATTTAGATTGAGAGGTTTGCACTTGCATAATTAATCAATCCTTCCTTTTCTTTTTCGATAATCCAATAGTACATGATGGATCCCTTACGACCAACACGAAGAGAATTCAAATAATCAATTTAGGGTTTGTTTCCTTTGAGCTAAAGATGCTCATTTTGTTTCAAATGTGTTGTTAACAATGTTAAAGACACGACTTAACCTCATTTTATAGTACCACTAATAGATGCCAATTGGAGAATTGGTTTGACTTAATTCTAAGGTCCTGATGGTCACAATAATTCAGACCCTATTAAAAATTAAGCTAATTACTATGTGGCAGTATCAAATCTTTTTCAAAGATAAGATAGAATATTTAGTGGTCAGACAAGACAATGCTATGACCTTCACTGAACTTAGATGCTTATCTGACCTTTTGAACACCTTGTATGTATATTATGACATTCGATTGATAAATTGAGATGATCAATCTCAGGTAATTATCTGTTGAAAGGTTCTATTCATATAATCATGAAGTCATTTCTTAAACTTATATAAGTTTAAGTTATGATAATAGCATTAATGTTCTAATGAAGTCGTTTCTCAGAGTAACATTTCAATAGGTCAAAACTTTGGTATGAGCATATTCCGTGGGTATACCTAAATGTCACTGCAGTCATAGTAGTTGTCTAAAAGCGACTGATATAGACTGATGATGATGATTAATGACAAAATTCCGTGCCCGGAAGCTTCAGAGCTGACACAACCCTTTCAAATACCATAAGAAATGGTTTGCTTATTTTGTCAGCCACCCACCGGCCACCACCAAAGGCCAAGACCTCCGGTTACAGCCGGCGCTCTTAACGTATCTGTATAGTCAAGAAGCAGATCTTCTGGGAGACTTTAAAACTAATGATTCCGATCATGACATCAAGTAGGAGAAAATTAAGATGTGATACTGTACTTAGTCCAAAATGGACGATAACCTATGGAATCAGTGCTGAAGTTAGCTTGAGTTTGAACCATGAGATAGCTACAAAAGCTTTGAGCCCTAAAACTTCCCAAACTAATCGATTTCTTTGTCTATCTACTTAACACGTGTTTGTAAGATTACATTATTGATGAACTGTTTGCGCATTTCTGCAGGAGCACTAATCCTTTCACGGGTGGAGTTGACCTAGGCATATGAACAGAAAATAACAACTACCGAGRCGGCCATTTTGGTTTAGCAACAGGGAACAAAATAGAAAGTGTAGTAGCTCTTGAAAAAGAAATGGTATATTCCTTGTTTGCTTTTTTTTTTTTTTATATAATTTCAACAATTATAATAAGAGTCGTGTTTGATGAAAGTTTCAAAAAATGAAAGTCGTGAAAGAAGGGGGATTAAAGTGTAGACGAATTTTAATTATTCATACCTGTGAAGTGATCCCATTAAAAAGTGATTTGAGGATTGAAGGTTCTCCTTGGGATTCATCATTGTACAAGCATGTGCAAGTCGTGAAAGACAAACCGGATTTGAAAATTTCCAGGATTAAGAATAATTGTAAGAACGGGGTCTCTTTGTTTGGTCGGTGGAAATTAAAGAATGCTGGAGAGAAGCCCAGAGAATGGAGCACAGCTTACCAACAACCACCACCCCCGCCATCTTCCCCCACTCTCAGGTTTCGGAAAGCCAATAATATATATGTACCTTTTCAAATTGGGATGATTTTCTATACATCCCTTCTGCGTAAGGACCCAAACACCATTAAGACTTCCTTCACATTTCTTCCCCCACTTTGTTCACTTTACAAGTTTTAGAAAGGGAAAAAGAGGAGATAGGATGGTGTTTTATGGGATGAGCAATTACTGCCTTGTTAAGTTTTTGTTTGCTTTAAAACGTCACTCTTGTTGTAAATAATTGTTGACAAATAATTTTTTTAATCCTTGAAACTATAGAAGTTCTATGATTTAACCTCTATATATAGAGGACTTTCGTTCATATTAAGATTAATCATACTCAGTTTATTATTCCCTCCTTACCTCTCTTCAACTTTCATATTCTCTTTTTCCTTCTTAATTTATAACATATTATCAGCACGAGTTTCTATCTCTATGAAGCTTTTGATTGCTCGACTCTCTGCCCCTTGAGTCTTTGCCGGATATGATTGAACATTAGTCTTTATAGGATCTAATTAAACCTAAGATTTTACATGATCTAATTGAAATGAATCTCTACTTCGGGCTCTCGAATCTCTACAAGGTTAGTTTCATAATTATTGTATAATTTACTTTCGTATCGCCACTTCAAATTAACTGAAGTAAGCAATAAAGTAAACTTGCATAGTATTTTTTCCCTAATTTCCAAAGAATCGGTGCACGTTTTATTTATATTGAATACACATGCTTGATATCAATTCTCTAAGAACTTTATTTATTTTCCTCTCATTGATGATGTGACTTTTTAATTTTTCTCTTATGCCTATTATTCCTATATGGCCTTTCTCTTATTCGATCTTTTTGCATCTTTTCACAACTTTTGTCATCTTTTCTATGTGCTATATTATGCAATGTTGATTTACTGCTCTTTTTTCAAGTGTTATTTTTTCTGAATGAATTTTATAATTTAGATTTTATCTTATTCGTTAATACTTTTTTATTCCCTTTACTTCTTCATTAATTCATAGAACATATGTGTCTTGTTTCTCTTTATCTTATTTATTATTTCTAATATCAATATTCTTCAAGAATATTGAACTATTACTTTTGAAGTAGTAATTGTATAAATTATTAAAATTATATGTTCTGGAAGAACATAATATGATAATCCCAATATTCTTGAAGAATGTTAATTGAATTTTTTAAAATTAATATTGTRAACTCTTGAAGGGTATATTACAATCTATGCTCTTGAAGAAGTAGTTGTAGTCTAAATTAATATATGTTCTCGAAAATATTTACATTCATGAAAAATATTAAACAAGTACCCTAAATTAAGGTTATTAACTCTTGAAGAGTATATCAAAATCTAAATATTCTTGAAAATTAATTGAATCATTGTTCCTAAAGTAAGAATATAGTCTAAATTAAAATTATTTGTTCTTGAAGAATATAATCTCAATATTCCCAAAGAATGTTAAACTATTATTTTAAATTAATATTATACACTCCCAAAGAGTATAATATAATCTAAATATTCCCGAAGTATATCAAACTATTGCTTTAAATTAATTTATTCATAAGTTAATATAATCTACTCCGAAATATTGCATTCCAATCTAAATATTCTTAAAGAATATTGAACTACTCATCTTGAAGTAACAATAGGTTTAATAAATTATTATATTAATATATTATCATTGTGCTCCTAAGGTAGCACTTGTTTTAATGTGTAGTATATAATCCCAGAAGGAATGCGAATAATATATGTCCGGTTGACATCAGTTATTTTTATTATGACATTATTTGGAAGTATATTATCATTTATTTTTATTGTAGAATTACACAAATGACAAATATCATCCAATTTGAATTTGTTGCATTTGACACATCCAACAAAATAAGGAAAAATGAATCTCAACAGGATCGTGCAAAACCACAAATTTCCTTCATCATCATCTCCATAATGAGATATATGTCTTCTCATTAATAGTGCAACAATAAATTATATACTCAAGTATAATGAGTATTTCTTTCACTTGAAGATGAGATAGATAAATATAAATATTATAAATGATACTGTAAAATTGGTTTATTCTTCCGGAAGAACTACCATATTTTTATCTAAAAGGGACAAAATTTATATACAATATCATCCTTAAAGTTCATAAGAAATTTATTAATTTTTAAAGATATCTGCAGAAATGGTATTATATAGAGACAATGAAAAAGAAAGTGGTTCAAATATTTATATATCATCATTATAGTCTCGGGAATCTAGTGTCTCTTTCCTCGTGATTGTGTCATGACATAATGCACTTAAGTGCATCATCTCGTAAACTGTAAGTTACTTGTAATCCTAACATTCTTATTGTTGGATATAATAGATTGAGTCATATTGGACCTATAATGATGCGAAAAATGATTGACAATTGACACAATCACCCATTGAGAAATAAAAAATTATTGAATTCAAATGAATTTACTACGGATTACTTGTTCTCAAAGGAAATTGATTATTACAATCACCAGCAAAGTGGGAGTTGAAAATTCTACATTTTTATAATAGATTCATTGTGATATATGCAGATTCATTTATTCGCCATATGACCAATTTAATATTTTATGATTTTGATTGATGCATAAATATATATATTATCAATTGCCATTTGAAGTTTGCAAAATTACTTGCTCAAATAATTTGGTTATGAGCACAATTTCATGCCATCAATTAAAAATATTAATTTGGATAATGTTGGTTTTAGAGCTTATTTCATATCAATTAGGACTATTGTTAAACATCCTGAAGCTTATGTTCATACAGAAAATGGTTTAGCTATATATTTTATTAAACAGTTGCAACTGATTGCTAGACCATTGCAAATGAGAATAAAGCTCCCTAGAATTCATAGAGATATGCTATTTTACATGAAGTAATACTAGTGTGTATAAGTCCGATTGTTTATAACAAATTCTCTCCTCTTAACTTGGCGTTATGAGTTGGTGAACTGGAAGTTAAAAGTTTATTCATTTATAGAAAAAAAAATAGCAAATTCACGCATCTAATGCTTGTAATATTCTTGATAGAATTACCAAAATCACATTTATCATAAATAAAATGTTGATATACTAGCTAGTAATTATAAAGTTCCCCAAAACTGCGGTAGTGATTTTAAGACATTAAGACTTGCTAGAACCATAGTAGTGCTTCTAAAGCACATCAGAAATAAAGCCTACCTCTTGATTCTAAAGTACGCCAGAAGCATGAGCACCCTCTTGGTTCTAAAGATAAAAATCCTCCAAAGAAAAGGGGATTATACAATTAGAATGGCCATATTTAGAAATCAAACAAAGATAGTCAAGGGATATTAATAAAAAGATTCAAATTCCTCGAAGTATATAAGGAGCTCTCGGTATTATAGATGAAAATAATGATCTTGAACAAAATTAATTCAAAATGTCAACATAAACATGATTGGTCAARATGAAAAGATGCAATTRAATCTTAATTAAACTCAYTATCAGAATGTGAGATTTTTKGATCTGTAATCTGAACACAAKAAGGTGTAAAATCAGTTGATTATAAATGGATATTTATATGCAAAAAAGATATGAAAATAATGAARYCATGAGATATAAAACACGACCAAGCTCTAAGGTTTTTCTCAAAGACAATGTATTGATTATATAAAAATATATTCACCTATAGTGATATAATAACGTCCAAAYATCTTGTAAGCTTAATAATACATGAAAACTTTTATATGCMTTTGATGAACATTGTCACTTTTATTTATGTGGACCAATAGACAATGCAATTACATAAAATTTCCTGAAAGATTTGATTTGTTTGAAACATTTACTTGAGAAAATCAATCCATCAAATCACAAAAATACTTGCATGGATTAAATAATCTGACATATTTGATATAATCATCTAAGCGAATATCTGTTGAATGAGGGATATAAAAAGAAAGATGTCTCTCCTTGTGTTTTCATAAAGAAAATATATATTGGATTCATAATTATTGCAATTTATCAAGACTCACGAAGARCTTAACAAAACTGCAGATTACATCAAATGAATTTGAAATGAAAGATCTAAGAAAGATAAAAATTTATCTTATTTTATAAATTGAACATTTCCTTGAAGGATTATTTGTTCATCAATTTAAATATACAAAAAAAGTAACAAAATAATTTTTACGGATAGTGCACATTCATCGGTATCCTTTATGATCGTTAGATCATTTGAAGTTGATAAAGATCATTTTCGCCCGCTTGAAGATCATACCTTAGTATAATTGATACTTTTTCTGTAATCTCCTTGCAAGTAATAGTAATCTAGGAAACAATATATTCTAGAGATTTATTAAGCAAACTATGAGAGTTGGATGCTCAAATCATTCAAAAATTATTGCAATTCATGAGTTTATATTGCAGAACCCAAAGGAGGCTACATCAAAGGAGATAGAAAAAAAGTATATTTCTTAAAAGCTCTTCTACACATATGAGCTTTCAAAAAAGTGGCAACATCAATGTTCAACAAATTTGATCGAGTGATAATGTGGAGAAAATTAATTCATCAGATTGGAAAAGACATTCAGTGATCATCTATATGAGGAAGGAGACTAGATTTTTCTGACAAAACTTTAACGAGGCAGCAATTAATACTCTGTCATCAATTACACTTTTTTTCTTAGATTGGTTTAGTTTTTTCCATCGAATTTTTTGCCCAAATAAGTTTTCATGAAGAAATTATTGTATAGATTAGTCATTCAAGGGGAAGTGTTATAAATAATTATTGGTGAAATGACTCCCTACTTGAAATGCTAGAAGCCCTAGGGTTTAAACTCTATCAATAGAGGGCTTTGGTTCATATTAAAGTTAATAATATTCAATCTACGATTCGTCTTTACTTCTCTTCTTCTCTCTATAAACTTTTTCTCCCCTTTTTCCTTCTTATATTACAAAATTTTCCTTTATATTATGTTTATTGAAACTTATACAAAGAATGGTTAGACTTGCAATTTTCCAGCCTAATGAAATTTTACAAATTTAGAATGATACCGTCAACGTTTTTTAATTTATCGATATGTAATCTTCCGACAAATATTTTTATTAAGCCCTACTAGGGAAGGGCATTTTAGTCATTCTTGCAAAAAAGAAACCCTAAGCATAACCCTCTCTTCATTTAGTCTTTCTTTCTCCCTCCTTACTTTCCAACCCTCTGCTTCGACTTCTCCTTCTGAACTTTCTTAAATTTGAAGCTTAAAAATCCAAATTTTCACAAACTTTATGATCAATAGATGTAATATGCCCTTAATTCTAATGCAACCACTTTAGAGTTTTTTATTATCCCTTTTTCCTGTCAACATCTTGGAGATGGTTAAGAAGAAAGGAAAAGAAAAAGGAGGCGAGCTCAAATGCAACCACTTGGAGTATAAGCAATGTAACATTTCCATATATACTTTCTGACCTCATTGTGATTCTAAATGTAGAGCATCACATAATACATGTTCAAACTAAGTGTATATAATAAATGATTTGAAGAAYACAATTGAAAAAAATCAGACTTAYTACACTTATTTTCAATAGTTGTGCAAAATAATATTTAAAGATATGTGAGAATAATATTTATTTCACAGGAGAACTCTTATAGCAATACAACAAATAATTCACGACTACTTAATATGCMAAATATGCAAGCCCTCAAATTAGTRAAAGTCAATTTGCATTAAGCATATATAGTAGCAAACAACGAATGAAGTTCTCGAAAAATGCGTTTCAGGCAGTTGCGTGGCGCCATCTTACGCTCACTGCATACTGGTACGCCATCATCATCACTCAATCTGCATAAGGTAGCCCAGAAAAATCCTAATTCATCTAAACACACTGGAAAAAGATCCACCACAATATCACAAACATGCCGGAAAGCTATTACCGACTCGGACATAGTGAAATGCAACATTTCCATTACCAATTACATGCGCAGCGGCCAATGCGAATCCGCATGGAGCTTGTTCAASTCAATGCCTCGCAAGACTTCTGTCTCCTGGAACACCATGATATCCGGTTATTTGTCAAATAGACGTTTTGAACTTGCCCAAAATCTGTTTGACCGAATGCCGCAACGGGACCTCGTCACTTGGAATATTATGATTAGCGGGTATATACGGAATAAAAATCTTGGGGCAGCAAAGATTTTGTTTGACCAAATGCCTGAAAGAGATGTTGTCTCGTGGAATGCTTTGTTATCTGGGTATGCCCAGAATGGTTACGTAGACGATGCGAGGAGGACTTTTGATGAGATGCCAGTGAAGAATGAGATTTCATGGAATGGAATTTTGGCAGCATACGTGCAGAACGGGAGGATTGAGGAGGCGAGAAGGCTGTTTGAATCGAAGGGGAGCTGGGCAGTGGTTTCATGGAACTGTTTGATGGGTGGATATTTGAAGAAGAGGAGGTTGGTAGAGGCAAGGCAGGTTTTTGATAGAATGCCGATGAGGGACGAAGTATCGTGGAATACTATGATTTCGTGTTATGCTCAGACTGGGCAAATGGAGGAGGCAAAGAAACTATTTGATGAGTCCCCAGTTCGTGATGTGTTTACATGGACAGCAATTGTATCAGGATATGTGCAAAATGGAATGTTAGATGAGGCTRGGAGAGTCTTTAATGAGATGCCAGAGAAGAATGCTGTGTCATGGAATGCAATGATCGCAGGTTATGCCCAATCTAAGAGGATGGACTTGGCAAGAGAGTTGTTTGAGGCAATGCCTTGCAYGAATATTAGTTCATGGAATACGATGATAACAGGCTATGCTCAAAATGGAGACCTTGCAGAAGCTAGAAATCTGTTTGACAGTATGCCTTATCGAGATTGTATCTCCTGGGCAGCAATTATTTCAGGCTATGCTCAGTGCGGCCATAGTGAGGAAGCACTACATATGTTTGCCGAAATGAAAAGAGCTGSGGAGATGATGAATAGGTCTGCATTCACCTCTGTCTTAAGCACATGTGCTGAAATTGCTGCTTTGGAGTTGGGGAAGCAAATACATTGTTGCATTGTCAAGGCTGGACTTGAATCRGGATGTTATATAGGGAATGCACTTCTTGCAATGTATTGCAAGTGCGGATGCATCGAAGAGGCTTATGATGTATTTGAGGGAATCTCAGACAAAGACGTTGTCTCATGGAACACAATGATTAATGGTTATGCAAGGCATGGATTTGGAAAGGAAGCTCTTAAACTTTTCCAAATGATGGAGACAGCGGGTATCAAACCTGACGATGTTACCATGGTAAATTTGATTCCACCCTTGTTAATATACACCAGGCTAATTACTAAATGCTTTAGATGCTAAAAGCCATTATCACACAGTAACGATCTTATTCTTCACAAATTAAATGAACTTGAACCTGCTCTAACTTGGTCTTCCTTCAATTGCTGGAGTAAATTGGATCAAGAACCATGAAGTGGCTTAGAGTTACCTCATTAACTCCAGGCATTCTGTACCTTTCGCTCTAGTCCTTGGTGACCTCTCCTGTAATTCGACAAACGAAGTTTCTCCTCTCAAAGAAAACTACTGCATTCCAATGGTCCCCCTAGTCATTGACATGCTTCTTTGGAAGTTTAGAGAAGTGTAGTTCAGGGAGGGAAGTATATCCCTGTGTCAACCCTTGAACCTGAGATTTTTATTAGTAAAACTCAAATTAGATGCACTGGAGATAGTGTGATTCACAAAGTGTGACCAGCAAGAGCAGTAGTGAGAAGGCTAGAACTGCAAATCCTAAGACAATTCAGAAAGCCAATGTTGTACTGAGCTTTCAAATTCAGTGGGTTGGAAGAGAGTTGAAGGTGTTTACCAGCAAATTATTTGTCCTGGTGCACAGCTGGTCAAACTATAGGAGCTTTGAATTTATTATTTCTCATTCATGTTCCATCCTTATCTGCTGACCTGTTTCTCTTATCCACTTGCTTTAGGATTTCACTCACGGTGCTTATATTTGTTTAGGTTGGCGTTTTGTCYGCATGCAGTCATACTGGCTTGACAGACATTGGCASAGAATACTTCTATAATATGGACCGGKATTATGGCATATCTGCAAATCCAAAGCATTATACATGCATGATTGATCTGTTAGGACGAGCTGGGCGCCTTGATGATGCTATAAACCTAATGAAGAACATGCCTTTTGAACCAGATGCTGCCACATGGGGTGCTCTCCTTGGGGCAAGCAGAATCCACGGAAATGCTGAATTGGGAGAAAAGGCTGCTAAAATGATTTTTGCATTAGAACCTTGGAATGCAGGAATGTATGTTCTTCTCTCAAATTTGTATGCATCTTCACGGAGGTGGCATGAAGTTGGTGAGATGAGATTGAAAATGAGGGATACTGGTGTAAGGAAAATTCCAGGGTACAGCTGGGTTGAAGTGCAAAACAAAATTCATACATTTTCAGTTGGTGACACCACCCATCCACAAGGTCACCAAATATATGCTTTCTTAGAAGAGTTAGATCTACGGATGAAGCATGAAGGTTATGTGCCTGCCACAAAATTTGTTTTACATGATGTGGAAGAAGAGGAAAAGGCACATATGMTCAAGTATCATAGTGAAAAATTAGCTGTTGCATTTGCAATTTTGAATATACCTGCTGGGAGGCCAATCCGAGTGATTAAAAACCTGCGGGTTTGTGAAGATTGCCACACTGCTTTCAAGTATATATCCAAAATTGCTGGGAGATTGATAATATTAAGGGATTCTAATCGCTTTCACCACTTCAGTGGTGGTGTTTGCACTTGTGGGGACTATTGGTAGAGAGAAGAGTTTCAGATGATACAGAAAGAAGTTCAACTTTCCTTAAGAATATGGCCAACTTCTCAAGTTGGCAGTCAAAATATCTGGAGTGGATGACAATTTCTGATTGTTAAGCAGAGAGTGAAACCAGGAAAGATTCCTGTTGTGCCACTGACTGTGAAAGAGTATGCTTGTCCCAATGCACATTACTCAAAAGACAGATGGAGAAAGATTGGACTACGGATTTTGTTTCAGATTTCACACGCAAATAAGGTAAACATGCTCATTATGCAAGTTCATCCATTGAAGATTGAGGAGGATTGGGATCTCTCAAGWATGGAGATAATCAGCACATGCATCTAACAGAGGYRTGGGGAAAGTCCTCATAGAAAGTCAGTTGATCAGGTTGTAGAATTATTCAAGTTGATGCTGCTTGGAAGGGATTATGGGTACCATGCTAAATACACTTGCAGCATTAGACCCGATAGGAACTCTTGGAATAGGATTTACAAGGGTGAGGATGCGCTTTTGCTGGGATTGCTGGACATTCAGAAATTTCATATCATTGTCAGCAATTGGGCAATAGCTCATTTGATCCACTTACAAGGCATGCGAAAATTTTCTGATCTCAGTTAAGAGATTTAAACATAAATAACTATGGAGGGGTTTGCCATTTTAGTAACTTTGTTAGAASTTAAATAGAAAATGGACGTCCTCTCCAACCCTCTCTTCGTTCGTCCACACCCTGAACAGGGCGTYAGATTGGTATTAGGGAATGAACGGAAGATGCAAGGAGRGAGTCATTCAATTGGTATCAGCAAACGAATTGGATTCACTCATTCAGAATTGTTAAATAATCCTCCTTATCTCAATTGCCTAGTTCAGATTTGTTTACTAAAATTTTGATTGAATCCCCTATGATATCCGGGATTTAGGTTGTTGAAATTGAGAATGTTTGAATTTTTTTTTTTTTTTTTTTGGTTAGAACATTTCACCTCTCTTATAGATCCACTTATGAAGGAGAGCGGGAGTACAAAAATACCTGAATTCAAGATCTGACAAATGATAGGATTCGTACATGGGCTACAATTGAATACTCTGTTTCCTTGGCTCTCAGGCTTTTCTCCTGAACTACACCGCAAAATGAACCTTGTAAATTGAATCGAGATCAGAAAACATGAAGGTCTTATTTTCTTTTGCCACATGGAAAACATTAAGGTTAGAAMTTCATGAAGAAGGAAACTASAATGACATACAACTCCAAAAGAAAACRAGGAAACCATAGAAAACCATCCATTCAAGAAAATGCAGCAGTAAAAAAAGAAATTGAAAATACCTACTCTCATCAAATTGAGAATGTGCCACTCTTTCGGAGAGAAAATTAAAATTCATGAAAATTTGCTGCCTGTTTACTTGTTAAAAAGCAAAAGCTTGGAGGCAGAATAGTACACTGCTACACAAAGGCTTTGTGCCGTGGTTTCTTTTGCCACTGTTCTTAGTACTATTATTTCCCTACAGAGTACGCGCGTTTACTAAAGAGATTTGATTAGTTCCTAAAGTTTCTGTAGCATGAAAAATAGTACAGATTCAAGAATAACAAACAAGAACTTTTGGACCAGAACATATATTTGATTCTTCAACAAAATTGTATATGATTTCTTGAAGTGGGTAATCTCAGTTTTCGAGAATTATTTTTTGCAAATTAACGAAAATGAAAGCTGTTAATCAGAACCACGATTATGCTCAATGGTATCTAGTAGCATTGATATCCCTGCTAATTGTGATTAATAATAAGATCAAAGTCATTCTTGAATCTCAGAAATAACATGTCCAGAATTACACGAAAATATAGCACTTTTTTATATGCTATGAACCCTCTTTATCAAGAAAAAGACCTGTCAATTCTCAAGAAATGCCTTGCCCCAAATGATTTAGACAATCAATGATCATCTGTGAATAATGAACAATATTTTGCATAAACAGAGCACAAGCAAGTATSGCCGAAAATTGGGATTAAGCAACAGCAGAATGTTAAACTTTTCCYGAGAAGTAGGGTCACAAACAGGCTCTTAAACAGCAGTACAAGATACAGGCGTCTACTTCTCTAATGTATAAATCAGGAAAATGACAAGAACTTCCTAGTACAGTAAACAATGAATGTATGGTAACAAATAGGGACCTTCKGTTAGCTTCTCTTCAATSAAAATAAAGATCAGCAAGTGAGGTTAATTAGAAAACAGTAGCAGCAGGGATAAACTATAAATGATTCTGGAAATTGTAAATCAGGCATGCAGTTTAGCAGCTTTCTCGGACAAATCATCTATCTCTTCATTTTGCTCTGGGATTGTCTCTCCCTGTAGATGAAACAAATAACCATGAATGTCAGGTGATATAAGTCAGTTTTACAAAAAAGGATTGCAATCAAGAACTAGTTTGACATTGTCAGGACAAGATTAGAAACAAGCAATTAAAACTTACCTCTAAATCTTTCTTTTCTTTAACTTCTACACATTTAGAACCACTAATACTGGCACTCTTCAATAAGCTGCGAGCACTGATGTTTGCCTTGTTTGGTCCATTTGGTGCACTGCCATGCGAATTTTCTGATCCTTCAGAATTCCCTCGAGGACTGTGAAGAGTTGATGCAACGGAAGCTGTTGATCGCTTTTCAAAATCATCATTCTGGGTAGCCTCATCCTTAGGTAAAGGGACCCGCTCTCTGAAGCAAAGTACAGCAGGAGATAAGACAATCAAAGACATCCCTGAACTATATAGCTAGGGACCCTAGAACCAACCATGAGCTAAGGCAGTTTACAATATCAGGGGCTTAACATTATATATTTACATGTAAAATGTCATAGTTCTCGAAGCAATTTATCTTGATGAATAACATATGGCATTTTCTAACTGGTTGCTCACAGTCAATGTTAAGAGTTTAATTAAAGCCCATCAACTTATTTTAATCTCAATCAATCTTCATAGGATATTCATGATTAAACTAATGATACTCTAAATCCTTCCGCAGAATGACCATATTGCGCATATACTCATACCTAGGCAAGGAAGCATGCTGCCTTTGGAGCGGAGGAGTACTTCTTTCACCTTTTCCATAGTGTTCTTCCAGATGTGCAAACTGTCTCTTGAACCGATCAACACCACTGTATTGGTAATAAACAAGACCATGGATGAGTTTTTGGAGCATGTTCTTAATTTAGCATAAGTGAAACTCGTCAAACTAACTCAAAGAAATAATAACGTTAAAAGAGTAAAAAGTTCTTTTTTTTTTTTTTTTTTTAAATTTAGCTAATTGCTAACAAAAGATGACATGAGGGTTCTTAAGTAGAAACAACTTATAATCTTTCCGTGAACTGTTAGACTATTACATTAGACGCAGTTGCATACATCTGTGCATCAAATAAAATCGAGAAGTTAAAAGTAAAAACATCAGCAGCAGTAAAAATATCCTATCACAATCTGTCATACTATTATTTTGATTGGATTGTGATTGTTATGGACCGCACTGGAAGAACAGAGATCTGTGTAGTGACATATTTCTGTTCTGAAGCAGAAGAATTACCATCAAATTCATGGTAGGAATCCAGCTGTTCACTTTCAATAGTAACTCAATTCAATACAAAACACACAGAAGATACTTAGAGGAACATGGTTTCAGGCAATGGGTCAAAGTCTTCTTGCTTCGCCTTCGATATAGAAGAACTACTTCAGCAAGGAGAGTACACAGTATTTATTAATTTTCCAACCATCCACTTTTAGATTGAGTTTCAAAATGAATCTCAAATGCATTCTGGTAAATTGGAAATACATGAAATACATAAAATCACAATACAATCAATTCATGCAGACAGAGCAGGCTAAAATATGAAGTCCCAAAAGGAAAAGAAGATAAGAAGTAGAAGATGAGCCGCTGAAGAAAATGAAATTACACAAACTCTCTAACCTTGGATACATAAATCCACTAGTCTGATCTCCACCTCTGAGATACTCTTGAAGCATCTGTGGATGATACTCTAGAATCTGTCAGCCACATAAAGTTGAGAGYAGTCAACTCAACAGTCTAATGAAATGTCTAGCCAGTGAACAAACTGCAGTAACAAAGGCTTTACCTCCCKATAGATTAACTCCCGAACATCATCTTTAGCCAATTTTCTCCTCTCAAACTCAAACTCAAGTTTTGATATAGGTTGAGTAGAAGGTTCACGGTCCACATTCGCCAAACTCTGAAAGTATGGATCAGCCAATGCCTGCAATTTTTATAAGCAACAACATTGTGATRTATCTGTAGTGGACTCCCAAGAACAGCTWTTGAGATYTCTGAATCATAACTTTTTTCAGTATGATAGAATCACCTCTTCAGCCGTTGGTCGATCTTTAGGGTCAAATGCTAGCAAGCGTTCTAACAAGCGAAGAGCCAGTGGATCTGCATGAGGAAATTTTTGTGAAAATGGAACTGGCTGTTTTCTGCGCATGCTGCTAAGATATCTTCTTGCCTTTTCATTTCTAATCTGTCATTTCATGAGAAGATAGTTTCTAAAAAACAACAGAATATATAAAAGATAATAATAATACAAAAATCTCTTCTTATGTTAAATAGAAAAGAGTACGTGACATGATTAAGAAAGATGGAAACAGAAAAGGAAGCATATTTTTGTTCTCTAGCTTGTTTTGGTTCTCAAAAGCATACACAGATGCAAGAAATCAAAATAACTCTTASCAACCATGGCCAAGAAAGCTATTATWCATTATTCAAAGGTATATGATTGAGTGAAAACCGGACAGCATATATTAAGAGAAGAATAAGAGAATGAGATAAGTAACATAAGACGATAACTAACCCTGGCAATAGATTCAGGAGGAGGAGTACCAAGCAAATCTGTCATCAGATCTAATTGATGCACCACATTTTTTCCCGGAAACAATGGTTTGCCAGTGAGCATTTCTGCAAATATGCATCCGATGCTCCAAATATCAATTGCAGGAGTRTACTGCAAAAGAGAACTACTTAGCAATAGTACATGCATGGCTAAATGTAAATTTATAAATCCAATTTGATTCCCAAGGGAGATAAAGACACCAGATATATTTGGTACATTTCTTTTCCAAAAAAGTCTATATAAAGTGATCCAATTTAGTTGGGTAAATTTGGCAATATTTGACCATATTGATGTYGGTGTTATTATCTCATTGAGAAACTCTCAAGCATTACTCTCCTTTCCTAAGGAGTCAGCAGCAGTACACAATCCGAAGAGATGAAAAAGAGAACAAAGAAGGTAGGGAAATATTGCAGGCCAGCGCTCGACTACTAAGCACAATTCTACTATCAACAGGAAAGAATATTCAGTGGACAAGTGCACCGTCCAAATAGAATGATAAAGACAACAACTGGGACATGAACTAATCATTGGCTTACTTTTGAGAAGAAGGAACCGCAAAGCTCAGGAGCACGATACCATCGAGTTGCAACATAATCCTTCACCAGAACAAATTTACCAAAATAAGTGAGAACATACAACAAAGAAGATAGAGATTTCAACCTTATRAAGGAACTGAAATAATTCTAAAAGGTCACATCACATAAGAACGTACAGTCCAGAAAATTGCTGATGGGGCATCGTTGAATGATACACGGGCAAGACCAAAATCACAAATCTTCAACTTACAGTCAGCATTAGCAAGGATATTTTTTGGCTTTAAATCCCGGTGAAAGACATTTGCTGTAACAAATTCAAAATTTTGCTATAAATGGAACAATCTAATAAGAAACACGAAGAATTWAATAGGCAGAAGCAAAAGGGAGGGCAAGCAACCAGTGTGAATGTATTTCAAGCCACGAAGAAGCTGGTACAAGAAAAACTGATAATGTTCGGGCGTAAGATCATCATTTGCTTTAATTACTTGGTGTAGGTCAGACTCCATCAATTCAAAAACAACATAGATATCCTTAAACTCTCTACGCGAAGGAGGAAGCATAATGTGTTTTATTTCTACAATATCCGGATGGCGTAACAGTCGAAGGAGCTTTATTTCTCTAAGAATTCTTGTGGCATCAGAGACATGCTCAAAGACATCATTGATCTTCTTGATTGCAACTCTTTCTCCTGTGTGAGTATCCATAGCAGAACCCACAACACCATAACTTCCTTTTCCTATAACTTCTTGAACCTGATATCTACTTGCTTCTCCATATTCGGTGAAGAATTCAGTTTCTAGAGAATTCTGAAACACAAAAGTTTTGTCAAAACCTAAACAYCATATGCAATAAAGAATTGGAATGGGAGCTTGCATTATTATTATTATGTAATAACCTACATATGGTGGTAAAATATACAACAGATATCAGGCATGAGACATGTCACAAGCAAAACACTATTCTCTAGTGCCCATGTAGTACATAAGAATAGATAAATGAAGTCTTGATCTCTCACGAAACTGTTACTTCTCAAAATTTTGCATTCTGAGATGAATGCAAAGGCATTCTAGGACAGATAAAAATACTTCTCCAGTCCAAATTTAAACAGTTCAGCAATGYATTGCAACTGTAAGCTATAATAAGGTCACCACCTCTTCAATCATATTTCCAAGATCTATTCTTTCTGCACTCATTCCCTTCATAAATGGTGTAGGGCAGATTCATTTGCCCCAGTGGATGGAATAGCAAACAAATTGCACAAGGCCCAGAAGATATCATAAGCYACTAAATACGACAAAGGTTATGCATGTTCCGACATTGCATATCATAGAAAATTGACATTTTCTAATTCTTACAAAAGAAAGGTACCATTTTGCATAGTTAGATATGCAAGAACATGTGCATTGATGCTTCCCTACCCAAAAAGAGAAAGAATAGAAAGTGCAACACCCCTTGAAATGATGTTGGATCCTTTCAAGCTTGCTATGCAAAGCAGATCAAGAGAATACTGCAACAATTAAATTTTCGAACAGCAAAATCAGGTGATTAGAATTCAACTTGCATGCCTAGAAACTGCAGAAGGATGTAGCCTCCCGTTCACCCTGCCCCCSGRRGGGRGGGGGKGKGGTTTGGAGAGGAAAATTTCGAATACGTATCGTTCACATCAGATTATGACAAATGGACTTCCCTAGTCTAGAACATAATAACCAACAACAAAAAACCAACAAGAAACAAAGAAGGAGACGAACTTGATCAAAAGTCATATATTCTCTAATAACATAAACATAAACAGATCTACGAATAGGATTAACAGAAAAAAGAAAATAGGAAAGTAGTAAAAGGACCTTCTTCTGATGATCCATTGTGGAGGAGGAGGAGGAGGAGGAAATAGGGAAATTAACGCGTTTAGGAACCTTAATGAGTTTAAGCCCAGATAAATCAAAGTCTATTTCAACTGTAAGCTGTTCCTGGTCCTGTTCTTTCCTATGTTCAAAAGGGGTCAAATTGTTCTCATTTGCACTACTAGTGGAAGTGACTGATGAAGAAGAAGAAGTAGAAGCGCCCTTTCGTTGAAACCATCTCCTAACACCATCCACAAAAGTTCCTCCCCCCATATACCCCCTCCTTTCCTCTGCCTATAGTTTCGATTCTATTCTTGATGCTTCACCACTCGATCTCAGCATTTCATGCTCTCTCTCTCCCCCTCTTCTTTYTATAAATATATAATCCTATTTTCKCCACCGATTCTCCCTCTTTTCTGGGATGCTACTTTCGTGGCTCTGGGAAGAAACGGAGTCTTGAATGGCTGCCGCGTTTTGGGTTTGGTTTCGTTCGCGTGCAGTGTTTGCTGTTACAGTTCATCAGTGACCAGACCTTCAATCAAGGATGTTTTTTTATAATGTTTGTCTAATAAGCCCTTTGCCTTATTCTTTTATGAATATTTAAATGAAAATTATTYACTTTTTTCAACTATCATTAATTGTATCTAATTGATTATTTGTAATATAAAATTAGTAATTTTTATAAGAATTTAATTTATAAAACTAAAACTCAAAATTGTTTGACTTGTAGGTATATTTGCAGTTGCAATCTACACCTACTTAAGCATATACCAAAAAAGAAAATTTTAATAACATTTTAATTTTGCTCTAGTACAGCCGCCTTGGCCGTAACTTAAGCATATACCAAAAAAGAAAATTTTAATAACATTTTAATTTTGCTCTAAATGATATTAAGAAAGTTTTATACGTTTTATGACTTATTATGATTTGAAATAGAAATAATTAGAATAGTCGGAACCGAAAATTTTAAATATTGATATTTATCTTAAAATTTTATGTAGGTTGGGAAATTATCCTTTTCCATTTTATATAATTTTGGTATCAAAATCAAGTGACGTTTATGCCGTCATCTTTTCCACGAGCAGAGGTTGTTTAGGTCACCTGAATCCCTTTTGGATATAGGTGAGAGCCAAGCACGCCCATCACACTGCCATCTTCAAACAGCTTCCAATGAAATATTGCAAATGACGTTACTGAATCAGAACAAGTCAATTTTTTAGGATCGAAGTACATTTCCCATGTAATTTTCGAGTTCCTCRAGTGCCGTAAGATGTATGGTAATGGTTTGGTACCCAATCAAACTCTTTGAGGGCCTGTCTCATTAGGGTTCCTAAGGATAAATCAACCCACAGTGTCAAGAATCTAAGCATTTTAACCTAACTGTTTCACGATGTGTTTGTCCAGCAATATGCGATAAAGCCGTTAAAAATGATTTTGTTTTCTCTCATTCTGTTAATACTGACTTTCTAGCACTTCTTTAGAGGGCTTCACATGCAATAATTTTCTCTACTTCCATAAGGTTTCCTATCAAAGTTACCTCTACCTTTCCCTTTCCTGCACATTGAGGAAGTACCAATTCTGGCACTCATCAAGAAGCTGCAAGAACATGTTTTGCCTTGTTCCGTTTTCAGATCCTTCGAACTGCCCCGTAGGACTTCAAAGAGTTGTTGCA
>MEJB01000012.1:1745435-1766204 GCA_001752375.1 Rhazya stricta | reverse complement strand
TAGGCCCCTCTATTTTGTTGATTTTATTGTTGAAATCCCAATAGTCCAGGAGGTCTATACTGCTACCCTTTGTGATTGGTTGCTTCCTTGGCCACCCCATGAAAACCTGGGATGGTTTCTCCATCTCGGATTGTATATGTTGGAGTAAGGATTATTCTTCTTGTTGGACCCTCCTCCCACATAATATACAAAATTCAGATTGGAGGGACAACTCTCAAAAGAGTGCCCCTCTCCATAATATACATAAAAAAGCAATAAAGATGAAGGCATAGATGTGCAATGTCCCAAAGAAGGCTACTGTCCCATAGATAACCCTGGCTYACTTGCATAGACTTCAACATATTCGAGATGGATGTTGCTTCAGCTGCAAGAGAAGATACTGCATCAAGCTCATGGATTCCTACCACTTTCCTTGCTGCGAGAGGCACTGTAGAAGTATTTCTGGCTGCAGACCACTGAAAGCTATTGCTGGCAATCCTCTTCAATATTTCAAGCAATTGTCCATTAGTTGAGATGTCTATTATATTGCGATATTGAGGGCTTAATCCATTGTAGAAAGTCTCTATTTGGATCCAATGAGGGATCCCATGATGTGGACATTTTCTCAAAAGCTCATTGAACCTCTCCCATGCCTCATAAAAATTCTCACCACCATGCTGTTGAAAGGCTATAATGTCATTCCATAACTTAACATTCTTGATGGGAAGAAAATATGCGAACAAGAAATTTCGTGCCAAATCACTCTATGAAGTAACATAATGAAGAGGTAAAATGTTTAGCCAATCTCTAATTTGATTTCTCAATGAATATGGAAAAAGTTTGACTCTAAGAGTTTCGTTACTGACCCCTTGCAATTGGGAAGCATCACTCACTTTCAAGAATAAACAGATATGCTGATAAGGACCTCTATAGCATACCAACTACTCCACTGTCTGAAGCATCTGAAACATAACTGGCTTCAACTCAAAATGTTGAGCCTATAAGAGGCCTCACAATGTCTGGTTGAAGATAATCTAACATAGGTACAACATAATCCCCGATGGATTAATTCCTATCAGCATGCCTTTCTGCGTTCAATTTGGCGATCATTACTGCAGCATTATGCTCAGCAGCCATTGTTGTGGCATTTCCTGTAGCATTGAGTTTTGCGGCCATGCCCGGTAAATTCCCCTGTTCTCTTCCAGCCATTTCTCTTCTTGTACTAGCACTTGCACGTTGTCTTCTTCTCCAAGAATGAAAAGTTCTTTCCAGATCGAGATCAAATGGATATGTGTTGTCCTCTTCAGACATTCATGGGAGAAAATTAATGGTCAAGAACAAGAATAAATAATAAGAATATAGGATAGGAAGAAGAATGATAAAAGCTTTAGAAATTCAAATATCACTCTAACACAAAACAATCCCCGGCATGGCACTAAAAACTTGATAGACAAAATCACATGCGAAATAAAGCTTTACACATGCAATTATACACAGTCTATAAGTAATATAGGTTGAATAAGAGTATCATCCCACAAGGATTGTTGGTTCAAAAGTGATGATTTAAACTCCTAATAAAATCAATAGTTTTGGATGGTTGTCACGAAAATAAAGTATCTAATCACAAAGATTGGGGAACAAATCACATCAATCGCACACACGAGATGATTAACAATCCCCTATGTACTAATGTTCAAGAAGTCACAACATTAATGCTACAGAAAGCCTATAATGGCTACTAAGAAAAATGCTATAGCAAAGGTTTAACTATAGTAGAAACATAAATAAAGACTAAAAACAAACTCTTCACTAAATTATTCTACCTGTCAGAGTATTTAGTTTAGAGAACATAAATAAAATTCAAGTCCCATATGATTTTATGGTTGAATATGATTGTTCCTATATTTAATGGTATCATTAAGATATTAAACCTTATCTCAAGATAATCAAACCCACATCTACTCAAGTTTTTCACTTTTTTTACTACCTTTCGAAGTTCAAAAAGCTCAAATAAACACTATTCATGGCCCGAAAAGCAATGAATGTAAATAATTGATATCCTTGAGTAAAGCATTTATAAAGAGCGAACCTTGCTCAAATCATTCAAATAAATAGTGAGTACAATGGTTCATCAAAACTCTAACTTTTAAGAAATTAGTTCATGCTCTTGGATGTAATGAAATACAAAATTTAAAGGCTTAATATCTTAAAGTACATCTTAAAATGATTACTAAGAGAAGGAGAAACGAAGCCTAAAGATGTTGATGAAGCCTAATGTTGAAGTCTTCTTCTTCTTCTTCTAAACTTTCCTCTTTTCGGTCTCTTTCTCTCTTCTCTTTTCTCTCTTTTTTCTCTTCTCCTTTTTTCTGTGAAGTCCCGAATGTCTTCTGCCCTCTCTTTCCTCTCCTTTTTATCTTCTGAAACTTCCTTTGGAAGCTTAGCGAAAAGGTGTCATAGCCCCAGTTGTTCTTTTTGGTTTTACCGTTTTGCTTCTCTTTTTGGCTTCAGACTTAACTTTCTCTCTTTCCAATATGATTCCCTTTGTTTCTTGACTTTCTTTCTTCAAATATTATATTCTTCTCTGCCACTTAGACTTTTGCTACAACGTCGCCTTTTTTAACCCATTGAACTCCATTGTTGCAGCATCGAACAAGTTTTCACTACTTCATCAAGTAACTTTCCAATTTATCTATAGAATCCTTTCTTCCTAAAAAATAGGGCATTTTACTTAGTAGCACATGAATTCTATAACTATACACTATTGTATAAATAAAGTCACTTGATTGAATTTAAGTAATGTTCATGATAAAATAATACAAAGTAGTACTTCATCATCTTAAAAAAGGTGAAAATATGCATATAATTGCTAATCAAATCGATAGGTTTTTACCCACTTGTAAATATATAGAAATGAGTAATAAATATGTTTGAGGTGTGAGAAAGGGTGAAAAAATGAGTGAAATTTTCTGAATGATTTTCACTCATATTTTCACCCTTTCTCACGCCTCAAACACGTTTCTTCCCCCCTTCTCACCAGATAAACTTTGATCTTTCACCTTTCTCTCCATTAAAACTTCAAATTCTCACCCTCAATCCTTTGCCCATCAAACCTGATGAAGATTCTTGACATAAATTCACCCCCATTCAAGGAAAAGCTACAATGTTTTTGTGCATCAAGCATAGGTACGAATTTTCTTATCTTTTCTTGACAAAGTCTCCATCTTTCTTGAAGATATTACTTATAAATTGTTGGATAAAGCTATATATATGAGTTGGATGCTAATTTAATGAAGTTACACAACTCCTTCTTTCTAATTTGAAGGATTGTTGATTATGAGGCATAATTTATACTATTCATGATCATTCTCTCTGTTTGCCAAACTTCTAATTCCACTTCTTCTTTTGTTCTCATATTGCTTTACCATGCTTATGGCTTTACAGTTATCACATGAGCACAATTGTCTTGGAAAATCTATTTTTATGCCATTATATGAGATTCTTGGTTGTTTAGCCTTGTTGAACATTAACTTATGAACTTTGCCTATTGTGAAGTTAATGCATACTAAGATACATGGCTACATGCATTTTGAATTGCAATACTTGTGARCTTGTGACCTATGACTCTTACTTAAATTGGTGAAATTGGAATAGCTTGATTTGCGGGTGGTATTGAGAAGGTTCTTGGATTTTTGTTGTCATTGGTGATATTGTGGTTGATTTCCTTGGTGATTGGGTTGAGAAATTGATAAGTTGAGGAGTCATATATTACAAGTTCAACAAAAGCCCATAAGACTCGTTGAGTAGCCAATCCTATTGCCCTTATTTCCCCCAATATCCCTCGATTTAGGGACGTGGAATGTCGAGCATGGTATGATGCGCATAGGGCTAGTCACATCATAGTTGAAAAGATGGTATCTCCTTMTATAAATACCGATCTTCATATCTCGACTCATATTTCAGTCTTGGTTGGGCACCTAACCTTCGCCTTCGTAGGCTCTACTTCTCGAGCTAATAAGGTAATTTTATGCAAAAATCCTTGACAAATCACAATAAGCCTTTCGGAGATACACTCTATAGTGAAGGGAGTGGCATTTGTAGTTTCAAGAGAGAGTTTAGCCACCTTGTTAGGTATTTCGAATGAGGGGGATTAGGTGAGCATCAAGCAAGACATTGTAAACACCGATCTGGCCTTCAACTTTAGGGCCGCCCGCAGATGTTTAGGTTTACGCTTTGAGACACAATTTCGACATCAGAATGTTATACTTGCCAAATGATTGCCCCCTCGAAATCGAACCCTTATATATATCTTTAGCTTTAATGTCCTACCCAGATCTAGTAGTGTTAATGAAGTGCGAAGCGGTGACATATATTCCATAAATAAGATGCTCTTTGGGTTGTAGGGCATGGATGCATCCCACTTGTCGCCCTTATTATTCGAGAGATGTAGGCCGTAGCACAAGCTAAGAGTGCTACACGGTCTTTGTGTTTTCCTTTAGTGCTGCTTACACGTATTTTAGCCTCAACAGGTATTAGTTTTGAGGGGGAGACAACAGTGCACACTATTGCGGCGAATATTATTGACGAGAGCATTCTCAATAGTTTAGGTTATCGCTAGACTGGTGACAGTGAGTGGGTTATTACTAGAGCTAATCTTGTTRACCCATTTCAGCCTTTTGAGGAGATTGATGAGGACATTGACATGGCACCCGCCCAAGAGGGCCCTTCTAGCTTTGCTGGTTTTGCTTGTACTTCTAGGCATCAATTTGCTCCCCAAGATACATATTCCTCTATACTTGTTTTCTAAGAGATGTAGATGAGGCTCACCCAGATTTAGCAGACCTAGATTGAGCAGTTCACCCTCATTCAGTCCTAACACTCCTAGATTATCTCCCGCTCAACCAGTAGACCATTTTGATTGATTAGATTTGGCACCATCTCCAACCCCTTATAGGCCATGGGTATGACTTTGATGACAGCCATGTTTGGTCTATGCTTGCACCATATGCACCGCTTTCAGGGAAGTATTATCCTTTTTATTTTCTCTTCTAGTAATTTTATTTACATCAATGAGGGCAATGCTGAGAATAAGTTGGGGGACGAACTTTATTTTGATTTTTGTTTTTGTGTTTTTGGTTTGTTCTTTCTTAGTAGCTAGTGGAGTAGTTATTGTTTAGGTTGAATTACCACTCACCAGAGATAGTTGATACATGTCAACTTTGAAAAGTTGAGAAGCATGATATAAGCTATAGAACTACTAAGATTTACTATTGATTTTGATCTTTACATGTGACATTCTTGGACTTTTGAGCACACATGGCCACATTCTTGTACATAACACATATTCTATTTGATTTCTGGGTTATGAGTATTGGGTTTTATTTTGAACACCCTAGAACTTACTTGAGTACTTTTTGAACAAAAGAATAGGTAACTACAAATTGACTTCAAAATGATGGTGATAGGCCTTCTTTGACAAGTTTGGAGCCTTTTAAGCCAATTGAACGAAATATGTTATCCCTGGATCCCATCTCAAGATTACTTGTATTCACAATCTAATTCTACTTGAAAGTAACCTTATCAACTGTCCATTATTTTTGAAGAGTTTTGAATCCGTAATTTATGTTGAAATATTATGGGAGTAGATTGATGTGAATTCATGGGATGATTGCAAAGTAAAAACTATGGGATGGAGCATAAAATGCACTCACATAACATTGAGGAAGAAAAAAAACAAAAAAGAAGTTGTTGGGCTAAGAAAAATGTGAATAAAGTGAGATGGAGCATAAAAAGCACTCAATTGGATTTAAAACAATTAAAAGTTTGGGTGCTTCATTCAAATTGTATTTTATGTTGTGGAAACTATTGAATTGTTGAAGGAATGAGTTCGTTGCTTATAAATGCACCCTTCTTCAATATGAGCTCTCATGATTTAATGCTTCTGTAATTTTCTTTTTGATAGCTAAATGCATTCACCTAACATTATAAGCTAAAAAGTCTTACCTAATCTTTGTTGATCTACGTGACCTAATGTAGTGAAGAATGAGTACGAAAAGTAAGTCTATAGGAAGGTAACATGAATTCTATCCATAGCTCATGATTCCTGAAATTAGCTGAGTATTGGTTTGGTACTTGAGATTGGGTATGATATCACACACATGATGTCCATGTTACTGATTGAGGTTGATGTGAAATTCTTGGGGTTCGAAGGCACATTGATTAATTTTTGTGCTAATTATTAATTTGACTACTTGCAAAAATAGATCTTTAGTCAATGATCCTTTGTAATCATGTTTGATGTTAGTCTTGTGTTTTAGTGTTACTTGAGGACAATTAACAAGCTAAGTGTGAGGGAGTTTGATACATCGATTTTGTATATATATTACTGATGTTTTTATCAGAGAAGAATAATATGACTGTTCATGTATTTTGTGATCAAAGAGTAGTTTTGTCCTAATTTGTCCACTTTCTTTTGTAGGAACAGTTGTGCAAGTTTGAGCCCAAAAGATTATCTAAATCATACAAAATACATTTATTTGGATAAAGAATGGATTATGACATTACAATGAATCCACATTTGAAGCTTATAGACCCCTAAAAAGGATTATTAGAAGTCCAAGAGTGAATTGATTGAGAAAATGCTCAACGAAACTGCTTAAATCGGCCCATCAAAGGAAATTGGACTCAAACTAGTGCCAGTTAGGCCTTGAACCAGCATCAGTTGATTTAATTTTCTGAACCATTGTTTTCCACAAGCCAACCAGCACCCGTTACGCCTTGAACCAGCGCCGATTCATGTCGTTTTGGCATGGATTTTTTTGTCTAATTCGTATTTTGAGCGGTTTAAGGTTTCCTATTTTGTTTTAGATTGATAAGAAGTGTTCTAGAAGTATATAAACTCATGCTTAACTCCTAAGACCTTCAATACTTCATCATTGGAGATAGAAGAACACATTGAGGAGCTTTTCATATAAGAGAATCGAGCGAAGATAAAGACATAGGATTGAAGACTAAAGGGATTATGCTTCAGTTTGTAGTAGTGTTATCTTTCATCTTTTCTTATAAACTCTTGAGTTTTAATTTGATTATATTGAACTAAATTTTTATTCTAAGATCATAATGTAACCTACTCCTATTTCTATATTATTTGAGAAGACTTTTCCATGATTTACTGTGTTGAATTCCTTTGAAGTTTTGTTATTATTCTTATTGTTCAGTTGAATGATCAGCCATCTCTGATTGATTTTAACATTTTCTAGGACAGTTACAGATAACATCTAGATGATTAGGTCAAGTAACATAACCACAAATTGCGTGTGAAATAGGGATATCTTCACATATTATATGCAATCGTAATGAACCATATACCAACTACATTTTCCTAGCTTAAATTGAGTATAGAGATATCTTGGTTACCTAAGAAAATAAGTCGACTATAACTTGAGAAACTATAGTTGATAAATGAGGGTACGATTGTTCATTGGTCAATACATTGATTTGGAAAGTCAATTGGATAACATAGATTGTGATAGGTGAAATCATGTGTGTTATAACTGTCTTCCATTGATTCAATCATTTGATTTTACTTTGTTTTGTTACTAGTTATTTTTAGAATAGTTTATCACATTCAAAACTTCGATTAGTTAAATAAAGTCTAAAGCTTATGAAGACTATTAATTAGGATCAAATTCTCTGAATGATCGATATCTTATTTGTATTACACAATACAGTCTAGTATACTTGCTAGTTTACTAAATTTGTATCAGTAAGCCCTTAACAAAGTGTGCAAGTCAACCAGCTAACAATATATATAGCTAGATTTTGGATATCGGCTAAGGGTGTGAGAACAAAATGCATACCAAAATATGCAAAGAAGAACGAAATAAAACATATTAAACTAATATGAGAAATGGCTAAAACAAATCATAAACAGGTAAGCAAAGACAAATAAACTAATTTCAACTAAGAGACTCAGCAGAACTAACAAAAGAAACTTTTTAGGAAACTCTATAATCACGCAAGCATAACTGGAAAAAAAACTTGTGTTGTGGCTAAGATAATCGACAAACTTTAAAGTAGGTAAATGTATGTAACTTAAATAAAGCAATATATAGGCTAAAGCTAAGGAAAACTACAACTAGATAAAGCAAGTAAGAAAACTGATAAATTAAAGCAATATAAAGGATTATACTACTGAAAATTGTAAGAAAGCAGATTAAAGAGCTAAAATGACTTAATAAATAATGAAAGAAAAACTTCAAATATTATAAAAGCAAAAAAACATAACATTACCTAGCCACGTACTTAAAAGCTAGAAAAAACTGAGAAATTACTCATAAAGCTAGCTAAAGCTTGCTAAAAACATGAGTTAAAGATCTAAAAATGAAAATAACATGCTTGATTTCTAGATTGATGGGTTGTCCCTTGTCTCTTCCATCTCCTCTTATTTATACTTGGTTGAGATGTTCATGCTAGCTTGGGACCAAAGAAAGCTGAGGCCACTAACCAACTTTTCATTTTCTGCGCATCACTCTCAGCCCACATCCTTCTCCTTTGGCTGATCAGTAGACGTAACCTGGATTCTCGGTCAGGTTTTTTTTTGTCCTATTCAGCCGAGTAGCCGATTTGCCCGTTGCTTCTATCTCTTCTACCCCTTCGGCTATTTCTCCACCTTGCTCGTCAGTTGATCCATGATTTTACTTGCCTCTTACGTTCTTAGCCGTTTAATTATCAGCCGTATAACCTCCTGAGGTCACTTCACCAGGCCAGCCATTGCTCTTTCCTCAGCCATTGACATAGGCTATTTTTAGGTGTCAACATAAAGTAATGAAATTTTGATTTTGAGTGATAGAATAATGTGATTTGGAAATGAATAGTGAAGACTCCTCCACTTTTCAATTTTGAATTTCAGTGAGTTTTGAAAAAAAAATTATTTCAGTGTAGAAGAGATTTTTTGAATGAAAAAGTAAAACAAATGATTTTTTGTATCAAAAAGTAAAAATAATTATTTTAAAAGTAAAAGAAATGCCTCTTTGAGGCAAGAAGAAAAAAATCTACTCTAAATATAAACCAAATTTAGATGTCTAGTACGTAACCGAATAAGGCCGAACATCAACCTCCAATTGGGATGTTTAAGCCTTTAGAGATTCCAGTTTAAAAATGGGAGCATACTAGAATGGATTTCCTCGATGATTGACTAAAAGTAATACAACAGGATAACATTTGGGTGGTTGTTGATAGATTGACAAAGACTGCCACTTCCAATAAAGGTTGTAGCTACGATGGATGAGTTGGTGAAACTATACACAAATAATATTGTCAAGTTACATGGTGTTTCAATTAGTATCGTGTCTGATCAATCCAAGATTTGTTTCACGATTTTAGAAGAGTTTTTGGGATGCATTGGAAATTAAAGTGATTCTAGACATGGTTTTTCATCCCCAAATAAATGGAAAATTAGAAGAGTAATATAAATTCTAAAGGATAAGCTTAAATCTTATGTATTAGGCTTTAAGGGTAGTTGGGTAAACTATTTATGATGGTAGAATTTTCATAGTATACCAATTACCAATCAAGTATCATAATGACATCTTATGAAGCTTTGTGTAAACGTAAATTCAAGTCACCAGTATGTTAGGATGATATATGTGAGAAAAGAACTATTAATAGATTTGATCTAAGTGATCCTAGAAAAGGTACCTCTAATTCGACATTGACTAAAGGTTGCCAAGACCACCAAAAGAGTTGAGAAGACAAACAAAAGAAGGTCATCAGAGTTTATGGTTAGTGAAAAGGTTTACCCGCAGATATCTTCTACAAAAAGAATATTATGTTTTGGAAAAAGTTGAAAGCTTAACTCTTGATAGATAGATCCTTATGAAATTTTGGAAAAGATCAGTGAGATCGCTACAAACTAACGCTATAGCCAACTCTATCGTGAGTTCAGAATGTTTTTCATATTTCATAGCTTGGAAAYATGTTGCAAACCCTAGTTATATATAGTTACGCCAAAGTATGTTGCAGACCCTCGCTTATAAAGAATTATTTTTATGAATTATTAACCAAAAAGATCAGGTATTGAGATGAAGAACAGTACCCTATGTGAAAGTTCAATTGTCTAATCTTAACCCTCGAGGAGCCAATATTGGAACTTGAAGAATTAGAGTCAAAAATTCATTTGTTTCAAGAGAAATGTAATGCAAGTTTCAAGGATGAAACCTTTCTTAAGGGGATGGAATGTAAAGCCTAYAGTATTTTGACTTTCTTAATTAAGAATTGATCAATCTTATTTGGGTGCTTTGGTGTAACTATATATAACTTAATGTCTCGTGTGCAAAGTTTTTCTTTTGGGTTATTAAATAATTAACTAAGTTATATAATTAAGTTTAAAAAGTAAACTTAGCATCCTAATTAGTTTTAACGTAAGATTTCGGACGTAAAATTTTGGCGCTTCTTAAATAGAGAGCAAAGGCATAGAGACTATACCACAGGAAAATCTGAACAACGGTAGTGAGAGGGATTAACAGAATATAAATCACTTAATGACAATCTTCGTAAAGTAAGAAAGTTTGGTTAATCTTCCTTGTTTTTTTTTAAACTAAGTCTAGGAATTTTGATGAACATAATAGTATCATAGGATTACTTATTTTAATATGATTAAATAATGGAATAAAAACAAACATTTATATAACTAGTTGGGCCTCAGTCTGATAATTGTTTGATCTCTTTAAACATGATTCTTAATAGTTTGTATAAATATTTGATGACGTTTACACTTAAATATTTATATATTTTAATGATGCTTATACTTACGCATTTATACAAGGCTTCTGATATTATTTTTATGCTCCCCTAACTACTTTTAATTTGATGTTGAAAATGAAACATTCTCCCCAAATTAATATTACTGATTTTGAAATGATCTGTTTCACTTGTAATACGCTTGTTTAAAGGGGAGAATCCACTTTTACTTACGAGTTTAGAAAACTCATTCATATCTCTAATGTTGAAGCAGATAGAATAACTTTTGATTAGGATAATGACGAGGAGTAATTTCCAATGTGAACGGCAAAAGTCATTACTTTGTTATTATTCCTTTTGCATTAGACCTCTTTAATATATAAGAAACTTTTTATTTCCCCTTAATGTGAAGGGTTAATATATAATCAAATTAAGATGTCTAGATAGTTAGAGATTACTCATTCACTTTATTATTTGAGTCTGGTCAACCAGAATTTAGGGTGTGACATAATAGGTGCTTTTGACGTTCTTGAACTAATTAAGGCATATGTGGATACTGAAAGACTTGGTCTACAAACTAATCCATTTGGACATCATTATAGCAAAAAGTACAACTTTCARTTTCCGTTTTCTTTCCTTCAATCAGTGTTGYTGATTTTCTGTTAGGTTATATCTTGTTAAAGTGCCTTATTATTTTGCTTAATTTGTAAGTTCTTTTATAACAATTGCCATAAAAATAAAGAAGACAGTTACATCTCTTGGATATGCGTACATTTGAATTTATAATTATTTCTTTATTGAAACTAGAAATTCCACCAATGAGATCATAAATGTTCCAACTATTTTTATTTTAATCAAATTGGTTCAAAATTTATAAAATTCAACAAATTTATGTTATTAAAACTCTACACTAAAATATTAGTGATACGTCAACAATGAAACGATCCTTTTAAGTGATTTTACTTTTTAGTATTTTCAAATCGGTGAATAATAAATCAACCAATACATTGTAGTCTAATTTGATTTCGAAAATATTCCATAATACACATAATCCTTGAGAATTTTTGATATGTGCATTTTGTGTATTGAAATCACCTTTATATTACAAATATTTGCTTTGGATTTGTGCAGCAGATTCAACAACCTTATATTTGGAGAACGATTTTTGGTGGAGCAGAGCAATTTGGATTGGAGTGAGTAGGAGAGTTAGGGCTTTGAATTTCATTTTTTTTTTTTTTTGTTTGAACAAGAATTTCAGTTCTTTTTGTTAACGAAAAAATTATTTGAGTGCGGATGTTGTTTGAATTCGAATTAAACTTGTATTAAGCCTAAAATCAATTATGGCACCTAAATCCAATTGTAATTAAAAAAGTCCAATCTTTGCACGTTCATAGATTTGTCATAAAGACGTGAGTTTGATGATTTAATAATTAACGATTCATTAAACTTCAAAAGTATAAAAAAACATATCTTAATAAAGATGTTTAAAAAAATAATTAATTAAATATCTGAAGCGATTGAAAAGTTTGGAATCTTTACGGACATGGACAAATTTATCATTGAATTTTGTTGTTTGTTAAATTTGTCAAAAAGTTTGATTAGTTGAGAAATATTTCTCTTCATATAGAACTAAAAAGTAAATAAAATTCAATTCAAATTGTTACAATGAAACCAGTATCTAGATATGGCCTAATGCTTCACCATCAACCCATTAGTTTTGAAAATCATAATATCTATATATAACTGATTGTATTTTTTAAAATATATTACAATATAATTCTTTTTCTTACATTTTAAAGTGTTTTTATATTGTACGTATAAACTACATTATTATATATTTTTTGTTTTTATTTATATAAATTCTCAATTAACACACATTGGAACATCAAAGTCAAATTTTTTTTTTTCTTTTTACAATTATTCCTCCTTTCTTTTCAAAATAATAATAAAAATGTCATTTATAAATAATTTTAAATTAATTATAATTTCATGTTTCCCATTAGTTTTTTTCGACACTAGAAATAAGGTGCATACGTTAGCTCATTATTATCTTATTAGTCAGCCCCAGAACACTTTTAGAAAATGAGCGGAAGCCCACACTCTCGATTTCAGGCTCAATGCCGAATTTTGTCAAAAAAAAATTAAAAAATAACCAAGCAAAAGTTCAAATAAAAAAAGATAATTTCATATTATGAAAATTAAAAACTAAAAATAAAATCTAATAAATAAAATATGATTCTTGAAATAAGAAAAAAACCATCTTTCATGATTTAACAATCAAATTTAACAATATATTCAATATCATAATCTTAACCAAGACTAATATAAGAACATATCATAAAATTAATTATCAACGCTTATTGACAAATATGTAATGAATTACATAAAGGTAATTTAAAAAATTAAAAAATTAAATAGCATTATTTTGAGTTTGAGCTCACATTGGATTGAGCTAACCGAAGCCCAAACTCATCATCCCGAATAGATTTCGGGCTGAAAATAAAAAGAAGGAAACCCATCTTCATATCCCAACAGTAAGATTTCATTTTTCAATTAGTGTTAAAAAAATTTGCAACAAGTATTTTTATCTTTTAAATGAGTTTAATTATATTTTTATAATTATTAATTTATCGCAATAAAAAAATGTATTTATTTAAATAAATAAATAAAGGCATTATGCTTGCGTGGCTGGTTGCTTCCAAATGTAAAGTACAGATCATCACCAACGGTTCCAAGGCAGAGCCCACATCCCCTCGTTCCCAAATTTTGCATCCTAAATCTGAAATCATCCTCAAATTACCGAAATCCGGTGCAGACAGCCACTTTCTTCCCTTTTCTTCCTATCCCTTGCCTAAACCCCTTCAAAAATCTCTCTACATATTCGGACACAAACTGCTGTCTACATACACACACCCTTATATATATCCAGATATACATGCAAAATTATGGACTCTTCAGCTGCACAAGCTTCTGCACCCCAACAACTACCCATGGATCCATCGGCTTCCACCTTACCCCCGTTACACGTAGCTCATGCTGCCAATCCAACTCCCACCGCTGTTGCTTCTGCTACTCTCACTAACCACCCGCCTTATRCTCAGGTACAAAACCCTTCTCTCTTTTCTTGTTTTTCTGCTTGATTTTTTGGATCTTGATTAATTTTTCTGTTTCTATTTCTTCTTTTGGTTCCTATCAGATGATAACTGAGGCCATAACGGCATTAAAGGACAGAAATGGCTCGAGTAAGAAGGCTATTGCCAAGTACATCGACCAGGTCTATTCGAACTTGCCAGGGACTCACTCGGCCTTGTTGACTCACCATCTGAAGCGGCTCAAGGAAAGTGGTCAACTTGTCATGGTGAAACATTCGTACAAGCTCGCTGGATCTGCTCCGCAGGTCCAATCCAATGGTCCCAAAAGAGGACCTGGTCGTCCTCCCAAGGYCAAGCCCCCGGTAAATGTTCAGGCTCAACAGGTTCCGCAGCCCCAGCCGCAGCTCCAGCCGCCGGTGAACGCCACTGCTGGGCCTGGGCCTATTTCTGTTTCTGAATCTGTTTTTCGGTCGCTTGGGCTGGTTGACGGGCCTGTGGCTGTGAGTAAGAGACGCCCTGGACGTCCGAAAAAGGCCGAAGCTGGTGGTGTTGGGGTTCAGCCGAATCCCCCAATGGTAAAGAAGCGTCCCGGACGTTCCCCGAAGAATGTGGCTGGCAATGCTGCCCCTGTGTCGGCTGCTGGGAGGCCCAGAGGCAGGCCGCCAAAGAATGCTGGTGGTTCAGGAAAGCCTAGTAGACGGCCCC
This sequence comes from Rhazya stricta, assembly GCA_001752375.1. Classification (NCBI taxonomy): domain Eukaryota; kingdom Viridiplantae; phylum Streptophyta; class Magnoliopsida; order Gentianales; family Apocynaceae; genus Rhazya; species Rhazya stricta. The sequence continues at coordinate 1,751,691 of MEJB01000012.1, read as the reverse complement.
CTAAGAATGATGCAGCTCCAGCCTCGGTTGGTAGTGCAGCTGATCCTGTCTCAGTGCCCACTGGTTATGTTGCTGCAACAGCAACTGGTACAGCGCCTCTACCGCCTACAATAGCTTCAGTTCTGACCTTGAAGAGGCGAGGGCGGCCCCCAAAAGCTGCTGATGCGCCCAAGAAGCCAAGGAAACTCAGTGGAAAGCCTTTGGGACGGCCAAAAAAGGTAAAACTCCTGTAGCATTAGCGTCTTTGAGTATTTAGTTGTTAGTTTATTGATTAAAAATTGGTGCTTTTAGCTTTCATCTGTAATGAAAATTAGTTTAATCAAGAAAATAGAATAAKTTGCTGAATTATTGTCAATTGAAGCACGGAAAAATAGCAAATGAGCATCTGCTATGTCTAACTGCTTGAAGTGTTTGTATAGCTTTATTAGAATTATGTGAAGAGATTTATATTCAAAATTGCTTTGTTCTTGAAGTGTCACATTGATATTTGCAAAAGACAGCRGGAAAGTTCATTAATCTTTTTCTCTTTCTTCCTAGTTTATTTGCTTTGGTGATAAAAACAAATTGAGAAATTCATTATTTATTTTATCTGAATTAATGATAGCAAACGAAGGAAATGAAATTATTACTTTTTCTTCCTTCATTGGTTGTCTCCATGGATGACCAAGAAAAAGAGGAAAAGTAATCATGAATCTTKTCCCTTTTGTGTTGACCGCATTGTTATGAAGAATGAGAAAAATTTTGTCGTATGAAAGGTGAGGAAATGTATTCTGAAATCTCCTATGGAGAAACCGTAAAAGATAATTTAACAATGTCAATGGTTAAACTACTTCTCTTGAAGTGTCTCCTTGATACTAAAAACTCCTCTAATGTGATCTTGTCTGGAAGTTGTTTTATCCATGAATTTTTGCGAGCCTGAAAATGTTGAGAAGATGATATTTTTGCCTTTTTTCCCTTCGAAGTCTGCTTGAGGATGAACAACTTGTTGAGTTTGTTAGACATTTAATGGAATGCTCGATAGAAAGCAAAAAATTTTGTTTACTTTGTTACGACATTTAATGGAATTCATATGGAAAGGAAATAAATTTTACAACAAAGTTTCTAAGAAGGAAATAAGTAAAGATACGTTACAATCAAAACCGTTGCATATGCTTTCCTTAAAATGTTTTGTTCCTAGGACTTTTGCAAGTTATAAACTCCCATTGGGGCAGATAGCTCTTTGCAATTATTAGGAAATAGTGCTTTGTGGAAAGGAACTAATTTTTGGTAAAGTTTCCCAAGTTTTAAAACTTATAGCGTCAAATTGTTAAAGGTAATATTCTTTAGKTGTTTGCAATATAATTACKCAAAATTTTATTAGTGTAGGGCACGCATTGATGAAAAGTAAAGAAATTTTGTTGAGTTGTTACGGCATTTAATGGAATTCATATGGAAGGGGAAGAAATTTGCAACAAATTTTCTAYGAAAGAAATAAGTAACAGATACGTTACAATTGCAGACYGTTGCATATGCTTTCCTTAAAATGTTTTGTTCCTAGGACTTTTCCAACTCATAACCCCCCTTTGGGGCAGATAGCTCTTTGCAATTGTTAGAAARTAGTGCTCTGTGGAAAAGATAGAATGTTTTGCAAAATTTCSGAGGTTTAAAGTTTACAGTGTCAAATTGTTCAAGGTATATTCTTTAGGTGTTTGAAATGTAATTATTCAGAARTTTATTCATGTAGAGCATGTATCAATGGAAAGTAAAGAAATTTTGTTGAGTTTGTTACGACATTTAATAGAATTCATATGGAAAGGGAAGATTTTTTGCAACARAGTTCCTATGGAGGAAATAAGTAAAAGATACGTTACAATGCAGACCGTTGCATATGCTTTCCTTAAAACGTTTTGTTCCTAGGACTTTTTCAAGTTATAACCCAGCCCCCCCCCCCCCCCCCCAACTGGGGCAGATTGCTCTTTGCAATAAGGAAATAGTGCTTTGTGGAAAGGAAAGAATGCTTTGGAAAATTTCCCGTGGTTTAAGATTTTTAGTGTCAAATTGTTAAAGGTAATATTCTTTAGGTCTTTGAAATATAATTACTCAAAATTTTATTAGTGTGGGGCACGCATTGATGGAAAGTAAAGAATTTCTGTTGAGTTTGTTGTGGCATTTATAGATTCATATGGAAGGGGAAGAATTTTGCAACAAAATTTTCTAGGAAAGAAATAAGGAACAGATACGTTACAATTGCAAACCGTTGCATATGCTTTCCTTAAAATGTTTTGTCCGTAGGTCTTTTCCAAGTCATAAGCCCCCTTCGGGCTTATAGCTCTGTGCAATTGTTAGGAAATAGTGCTTTATGGAAAGGATAGAATGTTTTGCAAAATTTCTTGAGGTTTAAAATTTATATTGTCAAATTGTTTGGTAATATGCTTTAGGTGTTTGAAATATAATTACTCAGATTTATYAGTGTAGAGCATATATCAATGGAAAGGTTTGTTGAGTTTGTACAATTGCAAACTGTTGCATATGCTTTCCTGGAAATGTTTTCTTCCTAGGACTCTTCCAAGTCATAACCCCCCGCTAGGGGCAGATAGTTATTTACAATTGTTAGGAAATAGTCCTTTGTGGAAAGGATAGAATGTTTTCCAAAATTTCCCGAGGTCTAAAATTTGTAGTGTCAAATTGTTAAAGGTAATATTCTTTAAGGTGTTTGAAATATAATACTAAGTTTATTAGTGTAGAACACGTATAATGGAAAGTAAAGAAATTTTCTTGAGTTTGTTATGACATTTAATGGAATTCATATCGAGAGCGAAGAAATTTGCAACAAATTTTCTATGAAGRAAATAAGTAAAAGATGCGTTACAATTGCAAACTGTTGCATATGCTTTCCTTAAAACGTTTCGTTACTAGGACTTTGCCAAGTTATAACACCCCTTCGGGCCAGATAGCTCTTTGTAGTCGTTAGGAAATACTTTCTGAAAGGAAAGAATGTTTTTCAAAATTTCTCGAGGTTAAAAATTTACTGTGTCAAATTGTTAAAGGTAATATTCTATAGGTGTTTGAAATGTAATTACTCAAAATTTTATTAGTGTAGAGCATGTATCGGTAGAAAGGAAATTTTGTTGAGTTCGTTACGACATTTAATGGAATTCATATGGAAAGGGAAAAAATTTACAACAATTTTTCTATGAAGGAAATAAGTAAAAGATATGTTACAATTGCAAATTGTTGCCCTTATGCTTTCCTTAAAATGTTTTGTTCATAGGACCTTGCCCAGGTTATCCAATTTTGGGGGCAGATCGCTCTTTGCATTTGTAAGGAAATAGTGCTTTGTGGAAAGGAAAGATTGCTTTGCAAAACTTCCCCAGGTTTAAAATTTACAGTGTCAAATTGTTAAAAGTAATATTCTTTAGGTGTTCGAAATATAATTACTCAAAAGTTTATTAGTGCAGAGCACGTATTAATGTCATTTCAAGAGAGAGGGGGGTGGGTGGGAATTGTTCTATTATGTTCCTTGCAATAACAATCTCACTAAGAATTGRAAAAGAAGAGAAAGAAAGTTCTTGAGGTTTTTACTTCCTTGGGCTTATCTGCTGTGATAATTATTGTCTCCGCGAGTTTGTTACAACATTTAGTGCCATGGTATGAAATAAATGAAATGGTTACAAGATTTTCTACTGAGCAAAGAAACAATTTAGTGCTCTGTTGAATTAAATTCAGATAGCTAGATTGTGTAGGCAGTAGTTGTTATTAAAGTTTAAGGCAGACCTATTGTTCATTCGTTCTTGAATTAGTTCTCTGTTGAATTAAATTCAAATATTTAGATTGTATAGGCGAGTACTTGTTGAATACGGTAAACCTACTCTTCATTCTATCTTGAATGTGTTGTCCTTTAGTGTCACTTGGAAAGATAACTAACAGGGCAAATTGGTGCTGTGCTTTCCGTACTTAATTGTCCTCCTTAAAGGATGAATGGTTTTGTTGAGTTTGGAAATTGTTTGTCTATAAAAAGATTTTGAGATTTGGGTAAGTAGGAAAATAGATAAAGACAACATTTTCATTTTCCTCCATGTCTGCTTTTGAGGAACAAACAACTCATCAAAGACATCAATTAATTCGTCTTGAAATTGTTGTATCGAGATCTGAGAAAGTAAGAGAGGGTAATCAATGGTTTGCTGCTATAGTTGTTGCTACAGAGGAATCATGACATGTTATATTGACAAGTAATATTATGCAGTAGTTATGGATATGTTGGGGTTGAATTGCATTACCTAATGGGCCTAGACTTTCACTATCCCATGCAAATGATATCTAAACATTACCTGGATCGTATCTATACCTTTCTTTTTGTCCCTAAGATTTCTCTTTGCATTCATGCATTCTCCTTTTCCCCTATAATATTCTCTTTTGCCCGAGTAGGGATCAGTCCGAATATGTGATCATAATTAGTTTATAAGTAGTAGGGATGAGCATCACATAAGAAATAAATTCTACTAATTGTTTCACTGTATGAATTGATTTTTCCCCACTGAATGGAACTCGAGTTAAGTTTTGTTGTGAGGAGCCTGCTTTAGTTGATTGAAGTAATATGACCTTMGTTTAACCSAGTCTTATACTACAAAATTATCTTTTATGTGTTGTTACTAATTGTTCATATAGCACCTTCTTCTGTGAATTTAACCAAATCTTGTTCTGGCAAATAGCATTGGTAATAAAATATCGAATCAGTATTTAGTTGACTGTTTCTGTTCATTTGCTTGAAAATATGGAATGTTAGGATGGACCAGCTACACCCGTTCAAGTCTCAAACCTGCAACAACTGATGGCATATCAGGAGCTTAAAAGCAAACTGGAATTCTTTGTAAGTTGGAGAGATATTGATGTTTTTATCATTTTACTTAACTTTCCTATGATTTAGGTGGTTATCCTTATTATTTTTCAAAATTTTCTGCAGCAATCCAGAATCAAGCAAACSGTTGGGGTTTTGAAGCCCTGTATAGATGGTCACAGCGCAGCGAGTGTGTTGGCAGCACTACAGGAGTTGGAAGAGCTTGCTGCAATTGATGTAACTGCGGCCTTAAACCCTCAAAGTCGGCAACCTCCTCCGCCAGAAAATCAAGTGTAGATTATTGACTAGGAAGTTGGACAACTTATGTACATGTTCGTGATCTGTAATGCAACTGCTTAGCATCAGTAGAGGCAGAGAGGATCTGAAGGAGATGTGGACTATTAATTTAGATGAACAGGAAAGCCTAGCTGTAACTTTCCAATGGCCCTGAATGGGCATTTTCCTTTTTCTTAGTTTGAAATTGGATTTGGAAACATTTGATCTGGCTCTGAGTTTGCCATATAGCTAGTAATTATGTTAATTAGGGAAAAAAATTATCAAGTGAAGATTTCTCTAGACCTTTTTGCTCAYGTCCCATTAGTTACAGTAACGTCTTTGCATAACTGGGATTGGAAATTTTGTTTAGAATAGCTCCAGAGCTGTGCTTGTAGCCATTGATAATTTCTTGTTCGTAGAACCAACTCCTATGTTCTAGGAMTGGAATGAGATGATCAGATTCAGGGAGATATGATCAATGGGAAATAAGCACTCTGGGACTGCAAATAAGAGTAAATTAGTTTGCCACAACAAAGAAAAAGAGAAAATATATATATATCTTTTTGGTTGATTAAAATCATTGTTGTGGTTGGGCATTGGTGCTGCTCCAGCTCTTTATTGGCCAACAGCCATCTCTGCAATGGGAATTAAGAGCAATTGAGAAATTCCTTTTATTTTTCRACTTATTTTCTTTTTGGTAAATTCAGCCATTTTCACTTTAGAAATTGAACTCCACTGTTTTATACTACCAATGCGAATGTGATAGTTAAAAACAATTTGAGGAATACCATGCCAACATTGTCTATTGGTAAAAAAAATATTATATTTATTTATATATATAATAACATTTTTTGGTCATTAATATACTTTAATTTTTTAACCGAGGAGAATATGTGGGGAGAAGGCGGAGAAGTGCCCAACAAATGCCGGGATGAGATTGAGATAAATGGTACTAAACAACTGCTATTTTTGTTTCTTTAATAATTTGTTTTTATGAATAATTAACGTAGATTGACTCAAAGAAGAAGCAACTAAAATTTTAGAGGTAAGTAATGAGCAATCAAAAAAAAGATGGTCAATCACAGGTCTAAAAGATTTTTTTTCCGTAATTAAATTAATTTGATTAAAGGTATATCATATGGCACGTTCTTTCTATGACCCAAGCCG
>MEJB01000012.1:1554528-1734809 GCA_001752375.1 Rhazya stricta | reverse complement strand
TTGCACCATGAAATCAAATTTTACAACTGAAATTATTTTCATGAAATTGATATAGCATTTACTACTCTCAGCTTCCAAACCATTTATCTGGGTAAACAAGAGCCAACTCATCACATTTAATTTCAGAGTACTTGATGGAACTTTTGTTTCGCAAAAGAGAACTAAAATATTAATGTATCACCATAATATAAGGTGACCAGAAAATTCAAGCATTAACATGTAGTCGCGTACCGTTGACATTCASCAACAAGAAGATGACAACGAATATCCACAAGTACCAGCTGCAACATTAGAGGTATTAGCTTATAAATGGCAGACCTAATAGCCAAGGAGAAGAACTGAGATGAATATGTCTAAAAAGCTTGAAACCGTTATCAAAACTATGACCCATTAGTTTATTTGATATTGCACTACCCATTRGCTCCTCTAGAATCTACAATGGCCCCGTGTCTTGAAACAGTGCAGCGAAATAGTCGACTACAACCTCCCAGATTTCGGTTTCCTTGGTCCACTGTACACCAKTGTCGTTCTATATTTGGTCAGTATGATTATGTCTCTGCCTCTACCTACAATACTGGTGGAAGTAGGCCGTGTTTCAATTGCCTTGCTTAAGCAGATTAGTTCTTGACCTAACTCTCAATTACTCATCTTGCAGTAAGTGATGAATGTTCTGGTTTTCTTCTCTTACTTCCAGTTATGCGCTTGTTGTTTCATCAAATTGTCAAGTCTTTCCTGCACCGCCTTAACCTTCTTTAGGAGCTGTTCAAAGTTTCCTGAGATCCACTCCTGGAGATTCTTTTTTAATTATATAGACATATTGTCCAGGACTCCTGGCATTGCRTCTCATTCSTGTTTCTGCCAACTCARCTCTACTGTTTCAGCATGGTCACTGTCCTGCAATCAAAAGKTCTCGAATCTAAACGATCTCCTTCATTGTTTTCGTTCGTGTCCTAGCCATAGAGGAACCACACCAATCCATGTTATTTCCATCCGCGAAAAGGAAAAAAAGGGTCCATTCTACCAATCACATRYATTGGAAAAAATAGAAATCRACAAAAGAAAAAGTCTTCGACAAGATTGCATTTTTACTCAATTTGGGAAGCGGCATCCTTTGATGGATGATTATATTTTTTAATTTTAGAAATTTAATTTATGTTTTTTGGGTTCACATTTCATATCATGGTAGTTGATCCTCTTAGTCGATTCTTGGCAGAGCAGGAGTAGCACCCCCAACTATGAAAAATCTATCAATCTCAGATATTCACGACCAAGAAGTATTTGAATTCTTTTCTCTTCGCTTCATCAAGCGAGATAGAGGAACTTTTGGCCTCGGGCAATTTTCCAAGGAAAAAACAAAAACTTACCCAAACTCTGTCCACTCCATCTCTTTCGTTGCACCATGCGTGCTCGGCACCTTGCAATTCCAGGTCCTGAAAACTCGCCATGGTCGCCGCTTGTCTGAAGGCTTCTGGCCGGGCTGGGTTGCTCTCCTTCGTACTGGCGGCATATTCATCAGCCTGCGACCAAGCCAGTTTATGATAATGCTCTAGTCGTTGAAGGATTTCCCAGGCTAACATTTAGTCRCAGGAATCCATAAAAGCTTGTGAAGAACAAAATCAGAATTGTTCTTTCGCCGTCCACCTTWTGAAAGCTTGTAGGGTGGCAATCCGGTCATGCTTCCATATCAGTGATATAATTATGCATGTGATACCATCTTGATATTATAAATTTGTAAAGTTCATAATAAGTAAGTAATAATACAAAGCAAAATATACATGTTTTAAGGGAGTCCATATTTTGCACCCTAATTTTTCTCATAATTATTAATTTTTAATTTAAATTAAAGTTACATTACCAAGCTTCGTAAACAAAAATAATACTTAATTGGTTCTTATGTTCTCTAATTTTWTCTTTTAATTGCAGACATTTAGAGTTTTCGAATACAACAAATATTAAAAAGATATTGGCCTCGACCAAAACGAAGTTGTCCAAACATCTTTTCATTGATGAAAAGGAAAAGAAAAAGGAAAAAAAAGGAAAGAAAACTAACAACTACTTTGTTATTATCTGTCCAATAATAATAATAAAATAATAATTGAAAGCACCAACCTAAAAAAGATACCTTTTGTGCTTTAAAGAGCTCCAAGACAAGCATGGTCGTCTRAGAACATGTAAGAAMCCCAACAAACCCTTCATTTCGACCTTGACATTTTCTTCCCCTTCCCTTTTTCCCCATAGATTCTTGCTGGCTCAGGAGAGTAGTCCTTAAATATATTCCAACAAACCTATAGTCTCCCTGGAGGCCAAGTATATCCCACACAAAACTATTTTCAAACTGTAAGAGCACACATTTGCCATAATTGATAGACCTACAAAGAAAGTTAGAACCTCACTATAGGATATATATAATACCTTACAATATTGGAGGGGGGAGATTAGGCAAATTATAGTTGAGAAGTAGCAAATGTGGGACCTAAGTTTGCAAAATAAACTGTCGATTTATTAGGGTTTGACCCAATTTCATAACTTATTGCATTATTTTGCTCAAATGCTTATCATAAACACCAAAGAGAATATGTTTGTGGTGCTTRTTGGTCAATCATTTTTAACAGTCAAAATGAGAAGAAGGGGATATCCTTGTGTATCATCTTATCCATATTCATATATATAAGATACTATTTCCTCTTCACGTAATTACCTCTTTTATCAATTGATTTAATAATTTAGTCAGTAAAATTCAATACTTTTATAATTACATTCAAACCTTTAGAGGAAACAACACGGATCATGATTAATATTCTTATGTCTTGGAGAACAATATCTATAATTGAGAGGACAAAAATCAAATGAAATTAGAAGTTAGCTCACCAAAAAATACATTAATCCCTTAAATACTAAAAATGGGAAACTCATGAAAAGTGTATTTTTTTATTTGCAACCTCCAGAATTAAAAAAATCTTTAAAGTCTTTGTCTCAAATGTAACTTTTCATGTCTAAAATATTTGTTCACCTAACTCCATCTCTTCCCCTCCACAATTTCATATATATATCCATCTTAATTGAGTCACCGTACCTAATTATTAAATGATTCCAAATAATCTATTTTTTCCATTCCATATCAGCACTGAAATAAAGGGAAAAAAAGAAAAGGAATTTATACATCTATATTATAATTATCCACAGCTCATCAAAAGGAAAAGAAAAGAAAAGAAAAGAAAGGAAAGATGATTATCCATAAGAATAACTATTTTCTTTTACTTCTCTTCATATCCTAATTCGGATAAAAGGAATAAATTGAACGGTAGCTTACATGGATAATGGTTTGCTGCCGAAGACTTACTTACACGAAAGCGTGCTGAAAGTATATCATGTTAAATGAACCTTAAAAAAGGGCACAAAGACATATCACTATCATCTTATGAATTGTATATTTCCAGCCATATATGAACTATTTCCACCTTTGAATCAAATTTACTGTTGTTCAATGATTGCCGTCATTTCATGCCTGACTTCACAAGTGATCCTAATGTCAAAGAGCAAGAAATCATAGATGATTCTCTAATGCCATTGGTTCAAAATAAACTTGAACTATATATAGTCATAATTTGTTATACCTCATTTGAATCATATTACTTTTGAACTGATCATTCATACTCAAAAGAAAGTATCAATCTTGATTTTCAGATTGATAAAAAGAAACTCCTTTTCTAATGTTTCCAAATAATAGGGCAGAAATATGATTTGCAGTTACAGAATGATCAGTAAATGGAAATAAATACGATAATCAGCGAAACTAGTGATGCTTCCTCTTTCTTTGCAGGTAGAGTCGTTAACAGTGATTTGAGAAGGAAGGGTGTCGCAAGGCGCCCAGTAATCAATCTTAGAATCTCCAACCAAATAGGCCGCCTTTTACTTTTTCATTCTGTCAGATAAGACATTAGCATGGTGGACGCTGAATAGAAAAAGGGATGGGCTGAAAATAGCAAATTTCCTAGTTGTGATCTTACGTCAAATGTTCCATTTCGTAGTCATCATAAATTTCCAACTCAGCCCACTTTTTGAAGTTTGCGACCTCTCAAATTGGAGACTGAAACAGCCAATCAAGGTTCACCATTCACTCCGTTGTGTGCGTATGTGTGAGAGAGAAGGCCAAGTTGGTTCTGTAACTTGTAGAAGTACGTAGTACTAATTTTCTGGGACTTTGAAACATCATTTGGTGCCTCAAAAAACTGCAAGTGGGTCATCTTTCTTTGTTCTGAGAGAGAGAGAGAGAGAGAGAGAGAGGTCCTACTCCCACTTGTTGCTCTTTACTGTACCTCATTGCCTTCCCTTGCCTTCCCTCTTTCCGATCTAACCACTGACCCTTTTCTCTTTTATTAAATTGGTTTTATTATTCCTATCCCTCGTATACTCTAATTTCTCTCCCTTTCCCACACGATCTGATGCTTCAGTACATGTACTGATTTTCTTCTTCTTGTTGTAAAGGTGATAAAGGAGAAATCTTTATTTTTTTCTTCTTCTTCTTTGCTCTAATACATGCAAGATATGCGCAGATACGCATGTCTGCTCTCTGYTTTGAATTTGTTTTCGTATCGTTTTCAAGATTGGAACCTTTTCGCTTGAAGAGAGAAAAGGGGGATTGATTTTCTTTTATTGGGTATCTGGAATCGCCATAAAGAAGCAAACTTTATTGTGTATTGGATGGAAATGGTGATTAAAGTCCCTGGATTTGATGGGTTTGTTTGTGGTTTTTTTGGATGTTGACCTGAAGGGCCTCATCGGTAGAGCTAAAACTTTTGAAATATTGTTTGCGAAATTTGTTATTTGTGACTGAGAATTCATGCTCGCTGTAAGACAATGGAGAGGTTTAAGGACATTTACTTTCTTCTTTAGCATTGGCCGTAGCTTAGTGGAAGGAACATGAAAAACTTCCTCAAGAAACTCCATATAGGGTCCAATCAGTCTGAGGATTCAGAAGGGTCCACTTCATCATCAAAAGGGAACAGGTCGAGCGATGTTTCTTCACCTGAGAGGCTTTCACATTTTAGGTCCTATCATACTCCGGAGCATAAGCCTCTTTCTTCTATATCGGGATGGTTGAATTCAGTTACACACAGAAAAAGTCCGAGTCCTCCTTCCTCTTCCAGTGTAACGAGGGAAGACAGAATGGAACCTTCTGATTCTGTAGGTAGTGGCGGACTGGATGCTGCTTTGGATGCAGCGAGGCGCGATTCAGGGTCTAGTAATTCTAGGGATCCAGATATAGAGGAGGAGTATCAAATACAAATAGCACTAGAGTTAAGTGCAAGGGAGGATCCTGAGGCCGTTCAGATTGAAGCTRTTAAGCAGATCAGTTTAGGATCCTGCCTTGCAGATAATACACCAGCTGAAATCATTGCCTATCGATATTGGGTAAGTTCTCTTTCATGTTGTCATTCTGCCCCAACTTTCCTCAAAGCCACTTTCGTTTCCTTTTTAACTTAGCTTTGTGGCTGTTATTTTTTCCACAGTTGATTTAAGGATCCTAATGAGACAAAGGGCTTTCCTTTAATATGTTTTCCATTCTTTATGTTCGTTTATGCTGCAATATTTTATGATCCAGCTTATGCTTCAACTATCCTTTTACCGTCTTGCATTTTTCCTAGAATTCACTAAAGAACAATGGGCAACTAAGAGTAATCTTCAAATGGAAGTCACATCGAATTCTGTAAAGTCATCAAGACTGCCATAACATTGTACATGATCAACCAACAGAGGTATTTAAGTATGATGATCATTATCTCCAAGGGGCAATGACTTTGGTTGAATTTCCATCTCTCAATTTTTGAGCCCACATATTTCTATATGGAGCAAGGACGAAGGGAGTTTCACTTGGGAAATTTGTTGAAATGCAGCTGGTTTGGGTGTTTTGGGGGGGGGGGGGAACAGCTTTCACAGACATAGGTTACTGAAATATAGTAATAACTTATAATATTGTTAGATTTTGAGGTTAAATATCCTTAAAAGCATATGAGTTATGCCTTTGAATTCCTTTTTCGGCTGCAATTTGTTCAAAACTCTTGGCCTTGCTGAACAATGTGAGGTCTTGTCTAATTTTGCAAGATGAGATCCAATGACTGCAATCACATATTTAAGGTAGTCGTTTTGCTATCTGGCTGCTGCAGTTTATTGCATTTGTCAAGAAGAAAATTCTGGATTGTCTGACCAACTACCTAGAACCCAAGGTTGGTTTTTACATCCCATGATGATAATTCCTAGGTACAGGGTCAATCTTTCCAGAGCTGTCTCAATACACTGATTTCAGTAGGGAGCTCTCTCTAAATTTGCAACTATCTCAGTCCATTTTCATTTTATTTTAGTTTAGCATGCCCCTTGATCGCATTCTAGTATAATTAGGAGGTAGGCCTTCCTTTAGTCTGTACTTTGTTTCCCTTGTAATGTTAGTCTGTGAATAGAGGGGGATATGCATTGGAATTTGGCTTAGTTTTCACCACTGAATTGAAAAAGGAAAGGTTAGGATGAGATATGAGGAAACTGAAGGAGAAAGAGCAAGTCTTATTGGAACAGGAAAAGGAAAGGTCAGGAGGAAATAATTCTGAGATTAACACAAGTATGACAAATTTTCTGAATTCGTTTACTAAATCAATTAATGGAGAAATTTACGCAAGTTTATATCCTTGAAATGCCCCCTCTACCTTGCTCCTCTACCTTTCTTTTGCTTAATATTTTTTGTAGGAGCAATAAAGTGTTTTAAGGGATTGTAGATCTTCAAGGCATTGATCTTTCTTGAACTATCTACCTCAAAATTATCTTACTATTTCCATTTAACCTATTGGAACCTGTACCATGGGTTCTGGCATTAGATATCAACTGCATATCAAGACCTTGATTGTCTTGATTAATAGCTGAAAATCTCATAGAGCCAATGACAACAGTTTTGAGCAGCACATCCATTGTTTTGTAGCTTGGGTTTTACTGTAGTTTATTGAAACTAATAATGGATTTGATTTTCTTAAAAAGTCTTTTGGCATTAATAGTTTCTTTGATACTGTAGTGTTTTCATGGTTGATATGTGAATAATTTTCTCTTAGTTCTCGTCTAATGGTACATGGAGTTGTACGTTTCTCTTTATTATCATTTCCTGAATTCTAACGGGGCGCAGCATTTGCATAGGAAGTCTTTTCTGATTATCAAATCAGTAAATCTTCTGTTAGCATAGCCAAGAAAGTATACTTGAGATACAGTTTTCAATATTTGTGTAATGTTTTAGCTACTTGTTTCTATCTTCTTACATGAGTTCTGTGTACGTAGTTTGTTTGTTATATCCTTTCTAACATGTCTCATATTATAGATTTATCCCTGCTTCACAGAATTATAATGCTCTTAGCTATGATGACAAAATACTGGATGGGTTTTATGACCTATATGGCATCTTGACGGGATCCACATCATCAAAAATGCCATCTCTTGTTGACCTGCAAGGAACACCAGTTTCAGATAATATTACTTGGGAAGCCATTCTCATCAATAAAGCTAGTGACACTAAATTGCTGAAGCTTGAACAGAAAGCAGTAGAGATGGCTYTCAAGTCAAGGTTGGGATCTGTAAGTTTTATAGGCCATGATTTGGTGAAAAAGCTGGCTGTTATAGTTTCTGATTACATGGGAGGACCGGTTGGGGACCCAGAAAAGATGTTGATAGCCTGGAGAAGTCTCAGTTATAATTTGAAGGCAACAGTGGGGAGCATGGTTCTGCCTCTAGGTTCTTTGACTATTGGATTGGCACGGCACCGGGCTTTGTTGTTCAAGGTATTTAACATCGTGAGATTTGATAAATAATTAATGTAGATGCAGTTATGAGTTTATTATCATATTAATCTTCTTTACTTATTTGCAAGTTTGGTATGAGAAAGTATAAGTTATTGGGTGTATTTTACATGCCAATAAAATAAGGTCTGGCAGAAAGGAGAATGTTAGGGTGGGTACATTATCAATACCGGAAATGAGAGATAAGAAATAGCTACATCCTTTAAAGTAGAAGCTGGGGTGAAGAAAAACATGATCAATTCGTTAATATCTTGGACACATTTTAAAAGAACCAATGCATTTACTGGTTAGAATGAGTGATGGGAAAGAAATGAGAGGAAGAGGTAGAACAAAAATATCAGAACTGAGAATATATGATTTCCTTCAGCTTATTAGAAGAAGTGAATCTTAAATGGAGTGAAATGTAGGAAGACAATTCTTCCAACAGACGTTAGGGAGACTTGATAAGGCTTTTGTTATTTGTTGACTTGTAACTTGCTCTCGCCATGGATAAAGCTCTATTAATCACAGAAAGACCTGTTTTCTTTAGTTCTGTTGATTAATAAACTTTGTCGGTTACTTTTGACATTTAGTGAGTCATAGTGCCCATTCTTTTCCGATATAAAAACGACCAACTCTTTTCATGGGCTGATGGGTTTTTTTTGGGTTTCCTAAATGATCATTGTTCTGTATGCCTGTTGCTTAATGTCAGGATGATCTATGGGTAAAATGAATTGGGAGCTTGTATGACTTGCAGTATAAGCTCTCCAAGCAATCTATTCTTTGGTAAAGCGAGTTCTCCTGGTGAAATTCTTACCGTCCTTGTAAGACAGCTGCGAAGTTTGTTACATGGGTTGTTCTTACAGCAAATGTCTTCTAATGTAATGTAGTTATGTTAAGAAAATTTCTGCCCTTGTGCATGTGATGATTTTCTTTTACGTGGTGTAGATCTGGGTTGTTCTTATTTCTGTGTTTCCATTGAATCGGAACTTACTGTTACTTCTGTGGTTGTGTAGGTTTTGGCAGACAGTGTGGGTATCCCCTGTAGGTTAGTGAAAGGTCAGCAGTACACAGGTTCTGATGATGCGGCAATAAATTTTGTAAAGACTGACGATGGAAAGTTAGTTGCTTTCTGTATTCCTTTTTCAACATTTTTCTTCAATTGTTTTCTCCATGGGTCTGGCAATTCAAGAAAATACTTCGGCGAGCTTTTGTTTCTTGTGCTTTGTCCGTGTCAAATGAGCATGAATAGGTTTGGCTTATCTTACAGCATGCTGCTGCAGTAGGTCGATGATGTAGGGAAGACTTTGAATTTGCTGCTGAAGCTCCTTAGACAGATGGATCTCTGCTCTAGTTTACAGGATTTAGACATTTAATTCAATTTTCTCAACAGTTTTTGAAAGCTCCTCCTTAATTCCTATTTTTCTCACATTTCCATCTTCAGTGTTTGCTATGTTCAACCAACATTTCTCAGTCCGAAAACATGACACCATCTTCAATGTCTATTTGCAAGATTTTACCTTTTTTTTTTTTTTAAACTGGATTTACTGAATGCTTTATGAAAAAATTGCTCCATTTAAGGATAGATTTGATGATTCTATGTGTGCTTAATAAATTAGTGATGATGTCATTTCAGGGAATACATTGTTGACTTGATGGCAGACCCTGGCACACTTATTCCATCTGATGTAGCAGCATCAAATATGCAACATGAAGATTCTTTTTTATCAGGCAATTCTCTGCGTGAAGATATGTTATCCCCTAATTTGGCTTCATCCAGTAGAGGCCTTCCTAGTTCATTTGAGGGCCATTCCGAGCTTGAATCACTTGACAAGAGTTCTACATTCACAGAGAGTAGCACTAGAGGAAATCAATCTAATAATGAAGGTGAATCCATGTCTTCTGAGAACTTTGTACCTCATATTACAATTGAGGAAGGACTCAACAAGTCTACTGAAGATTTTATGAAGCCCTACGATGTACAGAAGCAGCTTGTATCAGAAATCCCCACAGGGCCTAGTTATCATCATTCTCATGCAAGGTCTCCTTCCTGGACTGAAGGTGTAAGCTCCCCTGCAGTACGGAGAATGAAGGTGAAAGATGTATCACAATACATGATAGATGCTGCCAAAGAAAATCCACAGTTAGCTCAGAAACTTCATGATGTGTTGCTTGAGAGTGGTGTTGTTGCTCCTCCGCACTTGTTTACCGAAATATATCCAGAGCAATTAAATGTTTTGCCAGCAGAGGCTAAGTCCCCTGTGGAGGACAAGGAAAATAAAGAAAAGAGTGAAATGAAGCACGTGGCAGGTCAAGATAATCTTAATCAAGCTCTGAAGCATATGGCAGGTCAAGATAATCTTAATCAAGCTCTGAAGCATATGGTAGGTCAAGATAATCTTAATCAAGCTCTGAAGCATATGACAGGTCAAGATAATCTTAATCAAGCTCGTTTCCTGCCTCCTCTGCCTCATCCTGGATTGCGCTCGAAAGGTAGTCCACGTGAACAGACAGAGAATCAGGTTGATACAAGAGCAGTAACAGGACATCATGTCCCACCACAGCTTGAAGTATCTCCTGTAAGATACACAAAGAATGTTCCTGTTGCTGCAGCGGCAGCTGCAGCTGCAGCTGTTGTTGCGTCTTCAATGGTTGCTGCTGTAGCAATGAGCAGCACCGATGCAAAACTGGAGCTCCCTGTAACTGCTGCTGCTACAGCCACTGCTGCAGCTGTGGTAGCAACCAGAGCAGCCGTCAGTAAGCAGTATGAGAACTTGGAGACGCTGTCTCATTCGCCTGATAGTCCTGCTGCCTTCCTTAACCTGTTTGGGGGTGCAAGAAGTGATGAAGATGGAGATGCTACCGTACATGAGCAACGAGGAAGTGGCAACCGAGACCATGAGGCTTTGGGAACAAATTCGGAGGGTGAGAGAACATCAGATAGGTCAATAGGGAATGACAGTGTAAAATCTGATGTCATGCTTGAGGAGGTAGCAGATTGTGAGATTCCTTGGGAGGATATTTCCTTGGGTGAGCGTATTGGACTTGGTACGAACCTGGCTATATTCCAAACCATGCATTCATCTCTCATTTATGACATTTTGTACAAGTTTTGATCACCAGTGCAATTGTCATCACTCTAATGCAGGATCTTATGGTGAGGTCTATCGTGGAGAGTGGCATGGAACTGTGAGTTTATTGATGCCTAGTCTTATTCTTTCTCTGTTACTTCATTATTATTTTGTTTTTTGGGACTTCATTTCCTTTAAACTTCTTTGAATAGTTTTACTTGATGTAACTCTGTCTTATTGAATCACAAAACTACTTTAGTCCTTAGGGTTCACTTCAGTTAATAAGATTGGAACAGTGAGTACAGGTTGTTCTTAAGTCAATGCTTCTGGTCCTCTGTGAGTCTAAGTGTAACATACTGTATATTCTTTTATCCATTTCTGCACCCATTGCTGGAAGCATTTGATTAGACCTGGTCTATAGACTTCTTATGTAATCTTTCATGCCATGGGAATACCTTGATTATCTAGCGCTATTGAAATTTTCTTACATAATTATCATCAAACCAATTCGTTCTTGAATAATTGGTTTGTATTACAGTAGATTGTATTTTAGGTGAAGCAATATAGTTTGTCAGTGTGCTAGTTTTTAATGAGATCTCATCCTTTATATCAATCTTTCGAAGCAGTTACTTAGTAAATTGTGGAGAGATGAGGTGGGTACTAGTGGCAGACCTTTTTATTGGTAGATATAACTGCTAAATGGGCTAAGTTTTTCTTGAGTTCAGTAGCTGTCATTGTTGATGTTTTTTCATTTTCTGACAATCTTTTTCATCACCCTTAGTTTCTGAGAATATATGAAACTGTGAGCCTCATTTCATCTTTTCAGGAAGTTGCTGTGAAGAGATTCCTGGACCAAGATATAACTGGTGAATCACTTGAAGAGTTCAAAAGTGAGGTATGATTTTTGATAGCTCTCTCTTCTCCCCCAACCCCTCCTTTTTTTTCTTTTTGAAATTCTGACATAGATTTATTCCTCCTTGATCTTTCAATTAAATTTGTATTGGGTTGTGTAGAGTAGTATTGGTGGTTATTTGTAGGCATTGGTCTGTTTGCATAACTTGTTAATGAAACAAAAAGCAAGAGCCAACTCCCATTGATACTGAGAAAAGATCAACTAATGTAGCATCAGAATCTAACAAGGATATGGTGCTCTCATTATCTTGATAAACTAAACGTGTTCCACCAGGCTTTGAAGTTCCTGAGAGTTCAAATAGATGATAGCATCAAACATAGATTTACAAGGTTGTCTTTATTATCTCTAGGCTGATATGCAGCTGGCAAATTATTTCACTACTGGGGAAAGTATTGACGTGGTTTGCTCACCCAATAGAAGGAAAATTATTTGCTTCCATTGTTGAGTTGCGATAAGATGGGAAAAATGCAAAATATATTATTGCTATTTCTGATTGTAATATGATATGATGATGAAGTCTTCATCCCTTAGACGTCAGTTTGCTCCAAGTAAGCTACAGTACGTCTCTTTTCTTTCAGTCTGGTGAATTGTGATTATTCAGTATGAATACWTGGAGTCAAAGATATTCTATTTAGCTTGACAAATGATACTACTTGCATGATGTTCAAGTTTCCCGGGAATAAGTAGAGGTAACATGGAAAATTATTGGGGTCAATGTGTTTGATCTGATTAACAAATGATACTCACCTCAAATTATCTACTTAGCATTTAGGATTGAATATTTTGGTGCATTAGGCTCTAAATATTGGTATTCTTGACTTGCTTAAGAAGATTAGTGATATACTGTAATTATCTAAATTATTTCCAGCAGTAGCGAGCTATCTGCTCTGTGTGGTTCTTTATATATGTATCTTTACATACAGTATATACATACATATAATATAAGTTATATGGATATATTAATGCTTCTTATGTGGTGTAAATTAACATGTTCCTGATTGTGCCTGACTTAAATCCTCTCACTTATTTGCATTTCAGGTAAGGATCATGAAAAGACTCAGGCATCCAAATGTTGTTCTTTTCATGGGAGCTGTTACTCGTCCTCCGAATCTTTCAATTGTTACTGAATTTCTTCCTAGGTATTGAAACTTTGAATTGCTTGAAATCATATGGAAAATTTTCTGCATACTTTACTTTATATCAAATTGAATTTCCTTGGGATTATTTTCTTTTGTGATAGATTTGAACTATATTTTCTGTATGCAGAGGTAGTTTGTATAGATTAATTCATCGCCCCAACAATCAGTTAGATGAGCGCAGGAGGTTAAGGATGGCTCTTGATGCTGTATGCTCTGCTTTGCTTGCTCTGAGTTTATCAATTATCTGCAGTTTCTAGAGTAATAATTGGCTAACGGTTTTTGCTGTAATATCAAGCCTTTACTAATTATGCAAACTTATAGGCTCGGGGGATGAATTATCTACACAACTGCACACCAGTAATAGTTCATCGGGATCTAAAGTCGCCAAATCTTCTCGTTGATAAGAATTGGGTTGTCAAGGTAATATTCTTATAACCAAGAGATCTTCATGATAATGTGATACATGCTCTGCACTCATTGAAGATGCAGACCAACTGATGTCTTGTATACACGTGCACATATATTTACTATCATACACAAATGCAGATGCATACACACACGTCTATGGGTATGTTTACATGTAATGTATCCATGTATATGTGCAGTATACGCTTCATTAATAAAATCACCAACGTGATGTGAAATTCTTCAACCAGGTATGTGATTTTGGATTATCAAGAATGAAGCACAGCACATTTCTTTCTTCAAGGTCTACTGCAGGGACGGTAAGCTGAATTGTCTGGATTTGTTTTCTTTACAAGACAAATAATGAAGATTGATGCACCAATTCTATAATTGTTTGATTCTACTATAGTAGGTGCATTATATATGTTCACTTTGTTTTCTGGGTTCAATTTGTAAGAGTCCTTTATTTGTGCTTAATGGAAATTGCGCTTCTACTATGGCGCTTGTGTTTTCATATGGTTATCTACTCTTGTTTGTCTGTGCTGCTGCATGCTTCTCAAGCTTGTCTCTCTGTTTTGCTTTGACCCTGGGTTATACTTATCTTATTAGATGTCTTTCGTGATGGAAAGGCATGATGCTTCATAATCCAAAAGGCTAATTTTTCTTACATCATTTTATTATCAGCCCATTTGTAGAGGATAGCAATGCTGTTGGCCCTAATTCTCAGTCCTTGGAGATGTTTTGCTTGCAACGTTTCTCTCAACAAAGGTGGTTGCTGTGATCCATGGTTCAAAATATTTTGAAAGCTATAACGTTATTAGGAAAAGAGTCTTTGGCCTCTCTTATATGGTTTTTAATGCTTGTACCTTCAAATATTACTATCAAAGATGTGACATTTCTAAGTTTGTTAGTGTGCATTAAACTCATTCTTGTACTGGTTGCTGGTTTGTCATTTTGGAAATACAACCAGTGAAATATATGGGTTTCTGGGGAAATAAGTAGATCAACCTATGCTTCTTCATGGTTTTGCTCCAAATTGGTCCAATGCCAATGAAACTTCTACTCAATGGGGACAAGAAGGGTTCACTTAGCTAGAGACTGAGTTTCTTTCTGTTCAATCTTTTCTTGGATGAACTTCAAAACTAAATGTGCTCTTGTTTCTAAAGTTTCAATTAGTATATTTTCCAAAACACAGGATTAGCCTATGTTCACATAGTGATGTTGCATAGTCCGTGTATCGTCTAAGTTCTTACAAAATTAGCTAATTAATTGGAGCCATTTGGACTCTTCTTCTGTTCTGAATTTCACGAAATGTTAAACTTGTTTTCTATTTGCTGGGATGTTGGACATGGACATAAGCTTTCTGGTGCAGTATGATATTCTCATTGTTCTGAGAGTGAAACCAAAGGATAACAGGATATCTAACATTGTTTCTTGGAATATCTAAAATTGAACTGTACAGCATAAGGTGGAATACTTTGGATTTGTAGCTTGAGTTCGTTCTAACATTTCATATATCATAATATCTGAGTATGCAATGTAATAAAGCAGGGAGTGAGAGCACTAAAGACCAGCGTTGCCTTTTACAATATTCAAAATATCTTCCTCGATTATGTTTTCCTTGAACATAGATTGAACGTTCATCTCCATCAAGTGTGAACCATTTAAATGGCCAAGGCAGGATAAAGAGAGAATTATTCTAATACTTGGTTACCATTCTTTCTCAGGCAGAGTGGATGGCTCCAGAAGTTCTAAGAAATGAGCCATCGGATGAAAAGTATGCCTTCCAATTCTTTGCTATGTTACCTAGCAAAAAAAGGTTCTTCTAATAAAAAGTTGAAACAGATATGATGTAAAATTGTTGAAGTATCAAATAAGATAGAACAGCATTTCTCTTTCTGCTATTTCATTTATTATTTATATAATTTTSCCCCCTTTCTGGATGTTCACTTATTTGAACTACCAATTCTYGATGCAGATGTGATGTCTATAGCTTTGGAGTTATATTGTGGGAGCTCTGTACTCTGCAGCAACCATGGGGAGGAATGAATCCAATGCAAGTTGTTGGTGCTGTTGGATTTCAGCATCGTCGCCTTGACATACCAGAGGATATAGATCCTGCCATTGCAGATATTATCAGGAAATGCTGGCAGACGTGAGTACCTTTCACGCTTACATCTTCAACCACCCCAAAGATATGTTGATTACTTCATTCAGTTATATTACAAGAAGTCTTTACTAATTTATATCTGATATATGGATAAGCACAACTCTGGATTTACATTACTACGTACTCTCTTATGATTTACAAAATTGGTTGCACTATATGAAGAGTTTTGCTTTCTTCTGACTTGGGGCTTTCATTCATTTCTGTTGAGATTGTAGAGATCCAAAGTTGCGGCCTTCATTTTCAGAGATAATGGCTGCTCTAAAACCTCTACAAAAGCCTGTTACTTCTTCACACATGGGCAGACCAAGTGTCCAAGGAAGCAGGTTCCTGGAGAAGGTTCAACCTTCAAGATTTTCCGAAGATACTAAAGGTGAAAAGAGCTAGTGATGTGCATAGCTGCAGTTGGTAAAGTTATGATGCCTTTGAAGGGAGGTAAGTCCAGAAGCAGCAACGATTGTTAGAGGAAGATATTGCATTTCAGATGCTACAGACGAATAGGCTTCAAATTTGAGACAAACTTGTGATTCATTTTCCTTTTTTTTTCTTTACTTCTTTCTTTTTGTTCATGTTCTGGACTCTCTGGTGCCACCATCCTCAAGTGTGTATTTGTTTGTAAATTATATCTGTTGTAATTAATGGTCAAAATTTTGTCATCTGGTGTTTATAAATTGGTAGATTTTGTAGTAATTGCTACAAATATTATGCACTCATATGGGTCTTTTGATCATTAGAAGATCTAGCATGAGCTATTGAATGCTTTCAGTCAATTTGGATTGAAAATTTAAACACATTGTGATGTCCGATCTCTCTCTGTCTCTCTCTCTCTCTCTCTCTCTCTCATATCGTACACCTGTTGGGAGTTCTTTCCCGTAATCTTTCGTTGCATGGACTGCTGATTTGTACTGGGGACAATTAGACAAGGACACGCCCTCGAAATGTACTCATGCTAATTGGATAAGCGTAAATTATCAACAATAAGCCAGAAGGAAACTAATGTGGATAAAGCTAGACCGAGAACGGGTTGCAGTAGGTTGTTGCGGGGAGAAGGTGTGCAGCGTGGCTGCTGCTAGAATGTGTCAAAATGAAGATAAGGTAGGGACCATATATCATCTTGATGCAGTGCAAATATCTGCCGGTACTTCATATCCAACTTTTGAGCAATTTCAGTGAGAAAATGGCTACTTTCTTCGGCCCCTCAACATTTCTATCTCACCCAATTTCAAGAACCAACTACGTTTTTTCGTCTGGACAACCCTCACCAAATCAGCCTCAGCCATCACAGCCCCAAACTCCGCCACAGCAGCTGAGTACAACTCCAGCAGACGCAGAGCCACCACTAGCAACCACAGCAAAAGTGCACGAACAGAAGGGTAGCAGGCCCACGGGAACCACAAGTGCAGAATCAACTGATTGGATTGCGTCCAGCTTAACCAGGAGATTTGGCCTTGGTGCTGGTCTTGCATGGGCTGGTTTCCTAGCCATTGGTGTCCTTTCTGAACAAATCAAGACTCGCTTTGAAGTTTCTCAAGAAGCAGCCAACACAAGGTATGCATGCACAGACAAACCTTGCATTCAAAAGACGCAAATATCCTCATGAATACCACAAAATATTCGGCAACTTCTTTTCTTTTCTTGACGTTTTGTCATTGAATAGCATAATTTATTAAGAACGAGCAGAAAAAGATGTTCAAAAATCAGAAGAAACGAGAAGGAAAGTAATAGTATTGGATTGAAATTAGCAAGTAGGTCTTCCAAGAATGATGCTGCCTACCACAGCTTTCATGTCAATGTTCCTTTATCCTTATGAAAAAAGCGACAGTATAAAAGCGATGATATATCACATTGCTAGTCTCGTCTTTTAACGGATTGAATCTTTGGTTGCCATAGAGATGTCGAGAAGGAAGAGGAAGTGGTTCTGCTTAATGGCATAAGGTACACTTTCACCCTTCAATTCTAGTCTTGTTAAATCTTCGAAATGCCATAGTTCTAAAGATTTATAGCTAAAATCAAAACCAGGTACTATGATCAGAGAGTCGGAGGAGGTGCTTCTCCAAGAACAGGAGACATAGTTGTGATCAATGCCAAGGGGAAGGTGCAGGGCAGTGATGAAGCATTTCTTGATACATTTGGTGGTGGGAAGAAGCCGTTGGTCCTTGTGATGGGTTCGAGGCCTTATAATAGGGGAATATGTGATGGATTAGACTATGTTCTGAGAACCATGAAAGCAGGCGGGAAGAGAAAAGTGATCATTCCTCCAAATCTGTGCTTTGGAGAAGAAGGTGCAGATTTAGGTAAAGGCTTGCAAGTGCCCCCTTCTGCAACTCTTGAATACACCATTGAGGTTGAGAAAGTATCAATCGCACCAGCTTGATCGTTTCACCTTCTAGTACAATTTTGAGCATCTGCTAGAACATACTATAAGAACATTCCATTTGATTGTTTTTCCTGAATTTCTTATTCTTCTTATCTTTCTCCAAATCAACAGTAAAGGTAGCAGAACAGGGAGAGGTTCCAATCACCAAATGAACTTTGCTTGGCTCCGCTCTTTCTTAATCAATGTTAAGAATACCGCTAACTCAATAATAATAGAAAATTATGAACTTATTCCTTGTCTAGGTATTAAACATTTATGAGATTTTTCACCTCTAGTAATGCTAGGGGCTCAACTTGGATCCCATTCTTTTCAAGTTTCATTTGGTCATTTTTTGTAGGTCACTTAGTAATCAATTCTATCTTTTGCAGTCATACTCGTTCTGATTTTTTACGGAATTTTTAAATATAGAATTATAATGGGGTGTATTTTGAAGACGCAATTCGTTATACACAATTGCAGCATTTATTTATGGCAGTTTTTGTGAAAGTGCAAAAAAAAAAAAAAAATACTTATTCACTTAATAAATAAAAACTTAAGAATCCTATAAAAGTAATGTATATGTGCAGTCCTATTACCAATGAATACAATTTCTTTYTTGAAAAAATAATAATTAAATCAAGTTATATGAGACGATCCTATCAGTTTAATCTCTTTGCTATTATTACAAATCTCTACTTTTACTCATAAATTATATCTTTCCACTTCCTCGCATCGCAAACTCTTCAAATTAAATGAATTTGAATTCGAATATTTTCTCCATTAATTAATAATCATACCCAATGTAATTGCTGTGCAAACCCGAAACACAACCCTCCCTGGTATAATTTATATACATCAACAGTATAACAGAAGCCTTTGGTTCCTACTTGACCACCAATAGTTTGATTCTGATAGAACAAAACAAAATCAAACAGAGAATTAAAAGGGGGATCTCAACACCAATACATTATCCCTGCAATGTCTTGACGCAGGACTATGCTAATTAGGAGCGTCATCAACCACGGACTTAGGGATAAGATATTTTCTTAAAATCTTACATATAATTAGTATTTTTATAATTTTTTAAAAAAATATTGTCTCACTTCCCTTTCAATGTATTTATTATTTACTTTCATTCTCTCAAACCCAAATTTTTAGCCCCGTCCTTAAAAACTGTAAAAAGAATGACATAAAAAGCAACTATAAGGAAAATGTTGTATGCTAATAAGTAAAGATRGGGAGATGAATTCGAACGAAAATCTGAGAAATGAAGACAAACCAAATTGTAAGTTCATGTCCGCTAGCAGCAAAGCAGTTTTCTTGTTTAGGTTCCTAACATATATGATACTCGAGAGGTTTTTCTAGCAAATAAGTAATAGGTTAGACTTTTTTAAGCTTCGTAAGGAAGCTAAATTAGATGATTCTTTTAGTAGTGTATGAAAATTTGATGAAGAGCCTATTAAGAAGGATTTAACTAAATTTATAATTATCCAAGAGTTGTCATTTARTATGGTTAAAGATCAAATGTTTGGGAAGTATATTTGGGGTGTGAATCAAAAGGTTAATTTTATCACTAGAAACACAATAAAAAATGATTGAATCMAAATATATGAGATTGAAAAAAATAATTGAAGGATTTTTTTRGGGAATTCTAGTTCAAGAGTTCACTTAACTATGGATACTTGAATTTCAATGCAAGCTCTTCCTTTTATTGCTCTTACAAGAAAGTCATCCACTTTGATTTGATTCCTTGTAAGGTAATGGTGGAAAATTTTAGTGACATGATTTTAAATTGACAGTGGGAGTGGAATATCGAGAAAAATTATACAATCACCACGGATAATTATTCAGCTAATGATTTAGTTACGAGATATCTTCAAGAATATTATTCATCTCGAGGATGATTGTTACTTGAGCATAGAAATTTACATGTTCATTATTGGAGCAACGTCTTGAAATTGTTCAAGAAGATTTGAAAGAGATTAAATTCTGCATCCAAAAGATTCATAATGCATAAGTGAAAGCTTCACCTAAAATAAATCTTGAATCTCTTCAATATGCTGAGCAAGAACTTATTTCTAAAGGTAGAATGTTGTTTTAGATGTATGAACTAAGTTTGATTCTACATAGTTGATGCTTTGATATACATTTTTTTTTAACAAAAAATCATACGATAGAATGAAATCTTGTTATTTGAATTTKAAAGAACCTCCATTGACCGAAGGAAAAGGTTGAAATTATTCATGATTTTCTAAAACATTTGATGTAGTTACAAATATGTTCTCTAGGAGCAAGTATTGCACCACAATTTTATTTCTTTTATGATGTTTATCTTATTCTCGTGTTGTTACGAGAAAATAGCAAAGATGAAATTATGTTGCTTGGAAAAATGGCAAAGAATATTCTTGCTAAGTTTGAGAAATATTGGATGAAAAAGGAGCCAAATAGGTTTAGATCCTAGGTTTAAGTTGAAGTACTTGAATTTTTGTTACMATAGGATTTAGGAATCTTATTTAATGACAAGTACAATAAATTAATGTTGAAAATGAACTCTATGTCCTTTCAGTAAATATTTAGCAATACATGAATCTTCTTGTGATCAAGAAAAAGCTTTACAAAATGAAAAACTTTTGAACAATGAGGGAGTAGCATTAAAAAAGGACAAGGAGCTATTGGTAGAATTCTATAAGTTCAATGAGAAAGAAAACATAGTGCATAGTAAGAATGAGTTGGATATTTATTTTGAAGAAAAGTTGCTTCTACGCAAACTATTTGGTGGTCATGATGATGAATTTGATATTTTGAAGGAAAACTAATGCAGCTAAATTTTCTATATTACCTTAAATGGCAAGAGATATATTAGCTACTCCATTAAGTTCAATAACATTTGAGAGTGTATTTAGCAGCAAGGCGAGTTTTAAATAAGTTTCGTGGTTCACTATTTCCATCTACCGTTGAATCATTAATTTGTTCTCAATATTGATTAAGAAGTTCACCAGCGACTAATGATTAAGAGGAATTTGATTCTACATTTGCTTGTTAGTATTTATTTTGTATTACAAGAGTTTTACTTTAGCATTTACTTTTGAGTCTTTGTCTCTTCGACAATAATTTTGTGAATGATATATGCGTTTTTTGTAGGTTTAAAATTGAACAATTGATGATGAAAAATAAGAGAATGACATAGGTTTCTAAAGTACTTTTTTATTTTTTTCAGGTAATGCTACATAATGTAGGTTCAGAATTGCAAGTTGTAGCCAAAACATAATGTGTAACTTCTGGTTGATAGTACTTTGGTAGTTGTGATTTGTGAAGATTAAGGAGATTATGGTAAGGTATTATGGTTTGTGAGTTAATTTCTGATATTTGAATGGTTAATAATATTTTTTTATTGTATTATTTAAAATGATTTAAGTTAATTAGGTAATTTGTGTAGTTTTTATTGTGGTTTGAATGATTAAGTATTTATGCTATTAAATTGATTGAGGCATGAAATTTTTTTCAATTTTTCCTTTTTTTTTTTTGTGTTATTTAGGTGAGCTCGGAGTCAGCCCACAGCCATACTTGATTAGCTTGAGCTCAGTTTGGTCTCAATTTTTTTAAGCCTGCTTGGACTAGGTTGGGGCTTAAGCTAATCA
Source organism: Rhazya stricta (assembly GCA_001752375.1). Taxonomy (NCBI): domain Eukaryota; kingdom Viridiplantae; phylum Streptophyta; class Magnoliopsida; order Gentianales; family Apocynaceae; genus Rhazya; species Rhazya stricta. The sequence goes on along the minus strand of MEJB01000012.1, from coordinate 1,713,315 downwards.
AAACTTTGCTCGGGCTTGGTCAAGTTCGGCGCTAATCCAACGCAATTGACACTCATACACATTATCTTTTCTTCCTTTTTTCTTTTTTTTTTTTTTTTGGGTTAAAGGATTCTTGTATATATTAATATGAAAACATAATTTACATAAGTTCGAGTAGCCAGTCTATAGTAATAGACTTAGTATTTCAATAATGGCTAGAGCCCGAATATGCAAAGGAGGTAAGTTAAAACCTTCCTCAAATTGCAGGCTATTCCTCTACTTCCAGAGCATAATAACCATGAGCCTCAATCAAATAAAGACCCCAGGCAGGTTCACCTCTACCTAGTGCTCAATTGAGCTATCACTAAAGAAAACAATTGGAGAAGATCCCATCGGCAAAATTTGCAGCCAAGTTTCTGCAACCCAACATCAATCTTTAATGGCATGTAGGGTCATTCCTTCCATGCTCCTACAAACACAACAGATGGGTGACTCCACTACTCTAAATCTGAACAGAAAAGCCAAAGTTTTGAGTCTCCCACAAACTACAAACTATAGGAGCAAAGAGGTACATAATGGGCCGTTATGTTTCCGTAGCAATCTACAAGCTGGCCGACAAGTACCCATCCCAGACGTACCCAGCTGCAACCGATAAGCCTAGTGAACAAAAAAGCGGGCTGAAGCCGCAAAGGCCCAGCACAGTCTGTCTATCTCCTCCCCATCACYGGGCACCGTAAGAGACAACATATGAAGCATTATTGTTGACAAAACCAATCCAAGCTTCTTGATATCCCAATGAATTTCAAATGTCCAGTAGGCAAGCACGGGAAGGGCCACCTTTGGAACCGAGAGATCAGTAAGAGCATGTTGTATCAAACACCCAAGCGAATCCAATAATCCACCCAAAACAAGATTGTTCTTCCATCATTCACTAACCACTCCAAGCCTTCTTGGAGCAACTGGTTACCAACTAATAAGCCCTTCCAAACATGAGAGGAAGCAAAACGCTGATCACCTGTGCATGAGCCCCTCAGCAAAATACCACACTTACCTTCTAAGCAATGTACATGTGCTTTAGGTTCCAACAACATGCCTCAAGCTAGATTAGCTAGACCCCTATTCACCTCCCAAAGCTGCCTAATTCCCAGCCCACAAATGTCCTTAGACAGACACATAATGGACCAGCTCACTGTATGCAACTACCATTGATCTCCTTCTTCAATCCCCAACAAAAAAAAAAAAAAAGGGTCTATTTAAAGCATCCAAACTCCGAACAGTCATAATAGGTAATTTCATGATTTGGGTAGTATAGACAGGTATGGTAGATGAAACAGATTGAACAAGTAGAATTCAAGTAACCATAGATAAGCTACCCATTTTACACCTTAAGTGCTTTTTCCTAACCCTATCTACCAGGTAGTCAAATGTTTGGATGGTAACTCTCCAATGCAATATTGGAACACCAAGATAAATGCCTAAGTCCTGCCTGATGGGAACTGAGACCCTACATGCAATATTTTTGGCAGGAGCTAGGTTGATATTCCTAGATATAAATAAGCGAGACTTACTCAAACTTACCCTTTKKCCAGAACCCAACACAGAAGGCTGAAGACACTCTTTATATCACCTTAGCTTGGCAAATATATGCCTTTCCAAAGAGAAATAGGTCATCTACAAAAGGAAGATGTGAAAATGAAGGACCGAGGTGCCCTAGGTGTAGAGGTTGCCAATGACCTTCTTCAACTGCCAACCTGATCTGATAATGGCYGAGCGGATCACCTTGCCTAATACCGCGAGAGGAAATAAAACTCTCAAGGATGCTCCCATTCCACAATGTAGATAGAGAGGTGATGGAAATGCATTTCATGATCAAATCAGATAAGTGAGAGGAGAAACCAACCACCAGAAGCACCCTTTCCAAAAAATCCCATTCTACTCTATCATATGTTCTCTCCAGGTCTACCTTCACAATCATCCAACCTTTCTTGCCTATCTTAATTCTCATGGAGTGTACAACCTATTATACTAAGAGAATATTATATGCCTATTGTCGGCCTAGAATAAAAGGACTCTGAGTATCATTGGTATGTTTTGGCATGATTTTCTTCATACAATTAGTAATAACCTCAGCAACAATTTCATAAGCACATTATAAAGAAACATTCTTTTTAGGGATTAAAGTGATAAGAAAATGATTTAAAACATTTATTATCTCACCCATAGCAAATATTTGCTGCGTAAAATGCACAACTGAATCCTCAACAATAGGCCAAAATTTATGAAAGAACACAGGCAGTAGCCCATCCGRTCTGGAGGCTTTATATGGCCCCATCTGAAATACGGTATCTTTAATTGCCACTGGTAGAATAGACATATTTAAGGCACTCCTATCTGTATGATTTATGTGGAAAAATCTTCATGTGTCCGGAAATCCTTGGGAATGAGGGTCGGAAGTATACAGTTGCACAAAAAAATTCCAAATCATGGACTGCAGTCGAGCCTGAACTTCAAGCTATACCCAACCATCATCCTTCAGACCTTGATTTTGTTCCAGGCACTCATAGTAATCATTGTTGTGTGAAAATACCCGGTGTCTCTTTCACCAGTAAGAATCCAATTGACAAGCAACTTCTAGAACTAGAACAATTCTTCCTTTGCACAAAAACTTCCCTGTTCTAAGTTTTCGTAATATTAGAGAATAAGCAGATAGCCTTTAAAAGAGATAATACCCAAGACTCTCGGACTGAATGAAMCAACTACTAGAAAGACGGATGCAAGATCCAAGCAACTTCAAATCAGAAGGGCTGATTTAGAGAAGGCCGGCTCACCGTATTGCTATAGGAGATAAGGATGAGATGATGATCGGATGCTATCCTAGGCAAATACCCAACATAACCCTCCAGAAAGAGATTCCATCAATCTAGGTTAACCCAACCTCTATCTAACCCCTCTCGAATATTCGCCTTCCCCAAGCATTTATTCGTCCAGGTAAAACAAGGACCCATAAACCCTAAATCTACCACCCCACAAGAATCCACCAATCTTCTCACTCCCTTTGTCAGTTTATCACGCTCAGGCCGGCCTCCTCGTTTCTCATCTCGATGGACCACATAGTTGAAATCGCCCATGAGTACCAARAGGCTCTAATCCACCTCACTAACTCCTCTAAATATCCCAAAATGACTCTTGCAACGCCTACTTAAGAGAGGCCTAGATTGCTGAAAAAAACCCATGGAGCCACACCAAACGAAGAAATAATTATATTAATACACTACACATCCTGAGTAACATCAACCCCAATAAGGCTGTAATTAACCTTCCAGAAAATCCAAATACCACCACTCAACCCCGAAGTCTCAACAACAACTATATGACTGAAACAACCCCTCCACCTCAATCTTTTAGCATGAAAACCCCCACCCTAACTTCCATAAGAACAAATATATGTGGTTTATGTAGACGAACAAGTTCAAGAAATAGGTCTGGAACTCATCTGAGTTCGCATCCTAGTAATTCCAAGGACTAATATTCATTATGAAAAAAGAAACTCAAAAATGCATTGACGTAGGAGAACCTAGCACCTCATGGTTGACACTCTCTATAGGAAAAAATTTGGGCAATAAAGAATTGTACATCATCAAAATGAATTGCCACATCAAGAAGAGCAACTTGTTGATCATACGGTGCACTGGCCTTGCCATTATCACCTGGTGGCCCTACACTATTCATCAAAGCAACAGGCATGCTAGGCATTACGCCWTTCACATTGGTAAGGTCAATCACGGAGTTATGGAGAGAGGGTTGCGTCAGGCTAAGAACCCGCTCCACCTTGTGCAACTCCACCTCTATGGGATCAACCTGGAACCCCTTGGACTGCTTAGCAACCAATCCTAGGAAACCTGACAGAACAGGAAGTTCGGTCAGCCTTGATAAAGTCCGAGCACTTCCCTTCTCTTTGAATCTCGCTGCCTTGGGGACTCTAGGAGTTTGTTTGTTAGACCAAGTAGTGTTACTATTGCCAGCCTCCCCTACCTCACTCTGAGACCCAACTACAAATGCAAAAGCTTACAATGCAGGCAAGGGTTGGATTCGCTCTTGTAGGACAAGCTACGTGTCAACCAAATTCATTCCTCTCCCTCCCCCAAAGCCATCATTCAACACAACAAACCACGAACTAGACMATGCCGGAGACTCTACCAGAGCTGGATGCYCTCATGACACAGTAGAACTGGCTCTGCGCTGCAAGCACAATTGTCTGTCTTTCCTGGCCTATCCATTCCATCTTTCCCACGACTAATAGGACCCTCCTTTGCCCCAGTATTTAAATTGCGCTTGGCAGGAGAAGACATAACAGGCGAAGCCACCTATGATTTTTGCCAGTGCTAGGCAGGCCACCGCACCAACTTATATGGCCCAAATCTAGTCTCGATTTTCGATGCCCCAGACCATCCACAACCGCTTGGGGTTGCTGCATGGGGTTCTGAACTGTGTGTCTAATAGGGGTTCTGCAACATTCAGACGAACCCGACAATTGCCAATGTTGTGGCCATACTTTCCGCAGGTGAAACAAATAGACTGTGAACCCTCATATTCCACTTTCTGGACATATCCCATAATCCACACATGGGGATAATAGGTTTATCCAACTGTATCTCCACACAGATGCGGGCAAAACCTCCCCTAGTTGCTACCATAGTCTTGTTATCAACTTGAATSACCCTGCCCAACAAATTACCAACCCACATAAGAATCGAAGAATCAAAGAATTTGATAGGAGCGCTTGGGAGTTGCCCCCGGACTAAGGTCTTCGTTATCACCTCCGATGATGGCCAAAAATTTGGCCTCCATTTATTCACTCTGACATAGTGACCAAGGGCATTCCTTGGGCCATCTCGAAGCACATGCAAGTAATTCTTCTTGGAATAGAACCCCATCAACATGAAACTTTATTCCATGTCAATAAGTTCGCAACGCTATTCATTTCTCCAAAGAACGTGAAGGCATTGATGAAGGGTCTTATAAGGTAAATACCAACCGACGACCTTGATGTTTGAAGACCTTCTCCAAGGTTGCCAAAGGGCAGAACACTCAGTAMGCAAAATGTCCAAGACAAATGGGGAGGAATCAGATGCGCTAGAGTCTCACTCGCCAGTGGTTACTTCGTGGTGGTCATGTCAAAATCAAACTCATCCTCCTTGCCCTCACCGTTATATATCGTCGGGCATGCCTGAGATGCATGGAGGGAGTCCAGGAAAGACCAGCCAGTCCCAGGGCCAATACAACATGCAGGGGAATCAACCACATCTGCGACAAGAGTAGTCTCATCCGGTGGCCTATCAATAGCCGCGAGCATTGCGCTAGAAAGGGTCCGCGGAAGGTTCCAAAGAAGTAAGAGACAACACGAGGAACCCTAGTTGGTGTAAAATTTTCCTTTTGAAAGTTTGTTATTCTCTCCTACATGTTATTAATGAGATAATTGAAAGTGCCAGAAGTTTACCCTACTATGAAGCATTGGAATGCTAAGATACACCCTTAGATTTTGTGTCAACGAAATCTCCAAACACCATGAAATATTTTGTGCTCTTGGATGCCCAACATTCTTTGACACAGAAATTCTTGACATCAAGAAGCTAGCCAGCCTTTTGACCTAAATACGAAAATGATTAATTTAATTATATGCTATCTGATTTTCATAATTTGCGTGAGAAAATAGAAATGCATATGTTTAGGGGAGGATGAAAGATTCAATCTGACGCTTAAATCAAATTACCATGGGATATTTGTAATTGACTTGTGACTACTACCAATAAATAGCTAACTAAATTTAAATTACATTCATGTCTCGTTCCAATTATATATATTACCAATAAAATTAAAAGAAAAAAATACATGGTCCGAATGATTACAGCAGGCCTAACACTGCCGGATTAGTTTCCAACCGTACGTGACGTTACTGCGCCTTTTACATTATCAAAAAAGAACACAAAAACACAGCCARTAGGATAACAGTCCCTCAGGCATTTTGGTTGATGTGCTTACATTTTCCAAGACTGGAAAAACTGACAGTCCTGGGAAGTTAGAAGCAGAAGAAGAACACCATGGGAACCGTTCTTGATTCCCATTTCTTGGTCCTCACTGCCATTGTTACTGTATGTTTAATCCGTCTTTGTGTTTCTTTATGTCTGTGTGTCTCACAGGGACACACTAATGATGACTCATGAAACAGTAATATCACTGAATTGTGTAATTTTTCAGGTGGGTTATCAATTTYTTTTCTTTATAATCACAGCTGTTCTCAAATTTGATAAAATCACTGACTTTGCAGGTAAAATTTTGCCCCATTCTTTGCATTTCTCTTTCTGGAGCGTGTTTTTTGTCTTCCTATATTATAATGGTTCCTTCTATCAAATGACTCCATATCCTGCTTTGAAATGTATATCCAGATTGCAGTTTGTACTACCAATATTGAAAAGTTAACCTCCTCAAAATCGTCATGAAAATTATTTTGTGGCTTTTCCAAACATTTTTTTGTATATTAACTCCATACAAGTGATAGAAAGATCTTTGCGGAATCATATTTATGGGTATGAAATATTGAATWTTCATAYATTTCAATCCTGTGAGTTGTAAGTCTCGACGGTTTTATCATGCCTGTTTAATTATTTTTCTCAGTCCTAAGGAAAGGAAGTTATACAATGAAAGGTACGTCCCAAATCATCCTGGGACTTATGATRTATTCTATAATAGTGGCATCAATGAATACTTTGCAGTTTCGTAATAATACTGGGCTTTTTGGAGGGATTCTAATTTTTCTCCTCTTAACAGGTAGCACAAATTTTGTCATACTTGCTTTATTAACCTTGGTTCTAAAGGGATCATGGAAATTTCGACAGGTGATAATCTTACCTTTTGTTCTGTGGTTAAAATTTTGCGGCTGTACGAATGAAGTGAACTGTTCATTTGGTTATCTCTCAATTCTCTGAACAGCACAAATGGRTAGGATTATCAGTTTCCTTCATCATATTTGCTAAAACATCATTAGAAATGTGTAAGATTAATTGTTACAGGTTTGTGTTATCTGATGAAGGATTGTGTAGAAGTTGTATACTGGCACATTTATTCCTTTGATGGATTATTGATTTTATAGCTCTTCCTTTCAGGTGATTTTGTCTTTGCTAGTTATAGTYTGGGGCCTTCGGCTGGGGCTATTTCTATTGATGAGGTATAGCTAGAACAGAATATTTGTTCTTCTTCAAWCAATGCCTCAGCAGTGAATCCTTGTAATAGTTTCTTCTCAATTATAATGTGATAATCAACAACTTGCCACTTTGTCAGGTTCTTAATCTTTCTAATTTGTATTTCACACAGCTAATTATCCATTAAACCAAAGTAATTAAGAAAAGTTTCTCAGAACTATTTTGCTCAACTTCACAAATCTCCTTTAGCCTGATATCTTTATCYAGGCCTTTTCACCTCGGGTTATYGTCATTCCTGCTCCTTGCACTACCTTTCAMTTTGAGGGATCCTTTTTCTAAATTTATCTCATTATTATCTTGTTGCCAGACAAGAAAGTGGAGCCATTTCAGGATTTTCAATTTTTTGATGTTTCCATTCACTTGCAACTGTCAAGGATGCCCAATATGTACTGAGAAAGTTTTCAGGATAACTCATATTTTATATTTAAGAGAGTGAGCATATCTGCACATTCTCCTGGACAGAATTTGCATTTAAATGTCCAGGAACTGGAACTCTGTTCTTATCTTTTATCTTTTCAAGAGTATATTGTATCTTTGTAATGGTTTCTTGATCTCTTAATATTTTAGGTTCCTGATATATTGTCCTAAAAAAGATTCAAGGATTTTTTTAACWTAAATCCACCATCKAGAATTGATATTTTCTATTTGTTTGAATCTCTTTTGCTGAAGTTCTCACATTTATGGGTATGTATGAGTTAACATATTTTTGTTGGTTCATCCTATTTCTCTTTGTTGCCCATCTGACAAATTTCAGAGCAGTTTCTGTTACTATAACATTTATAGTATTAGTCTTTGATGCTGTAGTACTTTCTTTTTTTCTTTTTTATAATTAAGAATATTGCAATGGGGAGAAGACAGACGTTTTGATGAAATACGTATGAATCTGGGCAAGTTGGCTGTCTTCTGGACATTTCAGGTSCTTCTATTCAAACTATTTCTAGCTAATTGTGTATATTGTTTACCAGTGAAAACTGATGTTGACYTACTTCAGGATGAAATTTTGCTTATCAGGCTATTTGGGTGTGGACTGTGAGTTTACCTGTGACAATTGTGAATGCCAGTGACAGTAATCCATCTCTTCAGGCTGTGGATATCATTGGGTGGATTATGTGGAGTGTGGGATTCATAGTTGAAGCTAGCGCTGACCAGCAAAAACTGGTATTCAAAAACTCTGTAGAGAACAGGGGGAAATGGTGTAATATTGGATTCTGGAAATACTCTCGTCATCCAAATTATTTTGGTGAGGTAAATTTCTTATTAACCTGCAAATATGATAAGAACAGACTACCTGCTTTCTGATRTGAACCTGATATGAACTCAAGATTTTTATGATGATGAACCCAATTATCTATCACTGTGCACAGATGAATTCCACCTACTGAAGGTCCCTTTTTTAATGGTGCTGCAGTCATAAGTGATTCCTTCAATAGCTGAAAGCTCAACTCAGGAATTTCTTAAACTGAGTTTTAGCATGAAAGGGATGGAAAACATGTGAACTTAAGTAGTAAATTTATAATCCTATGAGCGAACTGGAAATCCTGCATATATATGTATTCAAGCAGCACAGTTGCATCTGATCATGCTTTTGTTTATTAATCCACCTTAGGTAAACATAAGCATATCAGTGTGCGTGTAACTATTGTTAAATTTTTGTCAAGAACATGAACTTTAACATGGATTTTATTGCACCAGGGCATTTTTCTTGTTCTTAATTGATTAGCTGAACATTTTGGTAGTCCTAATTTGTACTAGCTCCTCCTGTTTTACTCAGATCTTCCTCTGGTGGGGAATTTTTGTGGCTTCTACACCTGTTTTAGAAGGAGTCGAGTGGCTTGTCATCTTTGGACCAATATTCCTTATTCTACTGCTTCTTTTCCTCAGTGGAATACCATTGCTTGAGGTATGATCTCTGTTCTTTTGTTTTGCTATGTGTATATTTGAATATGCGGTAACATTACTCATGTATACAATMTACAGGAATCAGCGGACAAGAAATTTGGCAATGTGGCTGCATACAGACAATATAAGAAAGTGACCAGGTTGGTCTATATTTTCTTTCTGCTACATTTATTGATTATTTTTCTTAAMGAGAGTAACWGTGTGAACCATCTGTTTCAGTCCTCTTGTGTTGCTTCCCCCTTTTATATATGGGAATCTGCCTCAATGGTTTAAAGCAACTTTCCTGTTCGAGTTTCCTTTCTACAGTCGCAATCTTCCTGCAGAAGACCTAAGCTGGTAAAAATCTATTCCCCGGCAGCATGTACTAGCTCAAACTTGGATCTAATTTAGCCATTATTACATACATAGTTGTTTGGTCTTATATATCAGGATACTAATACATTGTGCTCCTTGTAATTTCTTCCAATGACCCTCAAGTTTCTCAAAGGTTTTGAAGAAGTTCTGCAATCACTAATATTATCCGCATAAAAGAACCCCTAAAAATAAATTTATGTAGAAAAGTGGGATTACTTACTGAAATTTTTTCTCCCGAGATTTTTAAGGAATCTCTCTGTTTGTGCCAAGGTGTAGAACGAGCTGTCCAGAGACAAAGTGAGAGGCTGAAGATGGAATGATCTTATGCCAATATTCAGGACTTATTTTCTCGGTCGATCGATAGGCTTTATATATGGTAGCTTAGTAGGCAGCCAGCATTTTCCCCATTATATTTCACACTTTTTGACGATTTTCTCTGCTGGTACCTCTGTCCGAATATCTGCTTATTTTTTAGGGATTATGATGCTGATGTTCCTCTACTTTCATATAATTCAAGATTGCAGTGGCGCATAATTTAAAGAGATGCACTGCTGACACACAAAACATCACTGCTAACTCGTCTATTTACTTCCCCTTTATGCACAAGGCAACAGCAGTGAATAAGGACAATAGGGTTAAACTCTGAAATAAATTGAATATTTCCTCTACATGATGTGAGGTGTATTAATTATAGGGAGGGTAATAAGAGGACTTTGACAAAGTAAGTTTACAAACCCAGAGAAATCTATTAGACACGTGAGTGTTTTTATATTCTCGAGTGAATAACACACAGATCTCCTCCATAAGGACAGTAGAGTGTGACATTAAATAGAGACCCAAAAGGTGAAGACGCGAGATATACAGACGCCAAGTTCTCGCAGAGTAGTTCTTCTTCGTAGAGACCAAGACCTGCACAATAGATGGAGTCAATTGCGAACCAACAATCCTAGAATGCTGTTCCCTGATCGGAATTCTCTCTGCAATCAGAGGTTTCAGTTTGAATCACGAGCTCCCATGCTCCTGACTCTAAATCATCCTTGATGACGTGCTCGGAATACCAGCAGAATCAAACTCTGATTTATTTTCCAACAAACTTGAAACGCTAAGAGAATTAGTTTAAGCACCATTCCAGCATATATCTTGCCATTCAATACTCCAGGCCTATCTATATGTTAACTAAGTGATGAGAGTTTACCTCAATCTTGAAGAGCAGCATAGCCTTCTCAGAGGGAGATGCTCAACCTGATAATGAGCAATCTGTTAGATACTTTGACAAGAATCTAGGAAACCCCACAGCTTTCAGAAGATCAAGAAACCGACTCCTAGTAATTTCAGGTTAGCCTATGATAGAGAGCCATGACCAAGGAGGACAAGCAGATTTGACAAGGKAGTCTAACTCTTGACTTGTCTCTGCAGCTTCTAAAATGTATAAGCTCAGAAATTTCCAAACATGAATAACAATTTGTTTTATATAAAAAGGAGTTTAGTAACCATGAGGAACATTGTTGCTAGGGAAATTGAAAGTATGCAGATGTTCTAAAGTTCATCTTGCATCCCTGATAGGTTACAGTGTCTTTTCTTCAATCAAAATATCTTCAGTAAACATGAGGGAAAAGATAATAGTTTCACTGAAGTCTACAACCTTTGCATCTAAAAACACTACGAACTAGGAGCATTCTTAGCTGTCTGTTAGTATACGCACAAAAGATTCATGTCTTCACACATTCAGGACTTCATATTAACAAAGATGAGATTCTTACTACATTAGTTCAAAGAAGATCAGCAAACCTGGGCTTGTTTCTGAATCAAATGGTCRGTCAACTGACTAAGCTTTYGCTTGAGCTCAATCTCCATTTCATTTGGATTCTGTAGTTCCCTTTGTGTGGACTCGATGCTTGTTTCTAATGTCTTTGCCTATATACAGAACAATCAGTTTATAGTGAGTTTTGTACAATTCGCTTATCTACAGAAGAACTCAGAGAAAGGGAAATAGCACTAGATGAATCCACGAAAATTAAAGCTCCGAGGCTGGACATCGAAATGTTAGAGTAGGCAATTAGTATTACCAAGATATCAAAATGTWGAGTAAATACTTAGAATTACCAAGGATAACAAAACAAAATGTCAAAGACTTYGCATATCTCAGCTTCATTTGGTTTAGTWTTGGATTCAAAAAGTCATCTGTTTTAACTTTATATCCAAAAAAATTTACTTCCTCTGTAGAAGAATTCATTTGTTTTACTTCTTAATTCAAAACATCTCTTATTCACCCAATTTTTCTCCCCAAAACCTACACTAAAGCTTCACTGTTCRCTTTCCAATCACATTGCCCCCMMATCAAAAACGATTTCGTTRTTATCTTAACCTCTTTTCCAACTTCTAATCCAAACAACACCTTAACCAAAAACACACTTTAACTTAACAAACCAGTTCGGATTTCAAATTCTTTCACTTTCTTGCCTTCTTGAACCATCCACAACTACAAATATTTTTCTTCAATCAAAAGCTAATCCAAATGGACCCACACACATGCACATACACACAGAGTAAGTATGTCAGATGCCTCCAACATGAAGATGCAATGGGTATTTTCTCTCTCATGGATATTTTGTTAATTTTACCATCCCTCCCAGCATTGCCTCATCATCCTTGAGGATCAGCGATATACTAGGATGAAAATCTGCGGACYGTAGAAGTCCATTGGAATAGGTGATGGATAAAGAAAAAAGAAACTTCCTAGTAGACAAAGAAYGAACAGAGAACTACTGGATCACTGTGTTATAGGGATAGACACCYGTCAACTGTCAGCCCTTTTTTCTCCACAAACTCCAAAATTTCTGGCAAGGAATGTGATTCTTACCACTGACCTACTTCTAACCAGGTCAAGCCAAGGATATGTCAAAACCAGGTAATCTTGGCYTAAGAAGAGGAATTACTGATAAGGAAAATGCAGACCTTTTCTTGCAATTTCCCAACTTTATCAGTTAAAATTGAATRCTCAGCTTCAAGCATCCCACATTCAAATTCAACTCCTTTTGAAGCTGCCAGCTGTAAATATCATGATAAAGTGCATATTAGTCACAAGACAGACTAATATCAATAACACAAGTAAGCAGACAATACTTACCCTATTGCTACTCTGGTGAGTACTTGATATTTTCCTTCTCAATTCTGCAAGGAAAAACAAATTGGAGTAAGCAAAGATTTGCGACTCTAATGAGGTCCACCAACAATCCTTCTGAATACAGTGGATTTTATCAGACAGCTAGCTTTGCTTTTTCATGTTTTCCTTTCTATTTTATGAGAAATACTTGCATTGATATTTGGCTCTACAAGTAACAAGACCAAGCATCTGTGACAGGAATGACCAGATACAACACAATGTCGCAGTAGTGGGAATAAAGTTTGTTATTGGCAAATATTAGCAATCTAAAATTTTTTTTGGGAGGGTGGTGGGGAAGGAGAGGAAGAAATTTTCAAAGAAAAAGAACTGCTTATAGAAAACCGTGAATTCCCTCTCCATCAGTTTTCCTGATGTTTGCAGTAAATTTAATTTCACATACAATTTCTATGAGCAAAAGTAGTTCAGACTTCACAAAACATCTAGAACTACTTCAAGAAGTCACAACATAGAAAAARCAGTCACTCTATTACAGAAACAAAAGGAAAAGGAGGAGAATGTGTAAAGGGAYGCATTTAACTTTCTGATTCAAGATGGGAAAAGCATACCTTCAAGAGCAGCTTCTTTTAACTCAGACTGTTGGCRGAGATCGGAAACATTATCGATCTAGCCAAAGAAGCACATAGACAAGAAACAATTATTCTCTCAAACAAACTTCAGAAAGGAAAATTATATTCACAGGAAAATCTCCAAAATGTTCCCTACAGACAAACTGATTATGAATCTTATGACATAAGTTGCAGTATCAGGTATCCAAAAGAGCAAGTCAAATATACATAAAGAGGATATTACCTTTTTGACACAAATCAACATGAAATCAAAAACTTAGTTTTTCAACATAAATAYCGTACTTGAAGAACTATTCAAGAAGCTATTTCTAGCTTCTAACAAGGAAAATTCAGTGATAAAACATAGATTAAAAGAAGTTTAAGTCCAACCATAATGAGGACATAAGTTTGCTTTCTTAACCTGTTCAGCTAAATGCTAAGTATGAATCATATCGGAATCAAAGGAAATGATAGAAATGAACAAAGACTCTGGGTATCCATTTATAGCTGAAAAACTCTTCCAACATAAGTCATGAAAGACACTTATAGAACCTATCAACCAAAGCAAAAATAAGTGTCTCTTATACCTCCATTTCAAGATTTTTCTGTGCTGAAGCAAGGGATCTTGCAAGMTCAGCATTTGTTGTCTGCAAAACAAGAAGTTTGTTAGAGGTGCATCATTCAAAGAACYAGGTGAAATAAACTAGCAGAATTCTAAGCTATCCATGTCCCCAAGAAATGTCTCAAAACCCTAGGAATGAATATAGATCCAGAAAAAAGCCAAAATCAAGGCAAATGCTTGATGTTTTAAAGACACCTCAAGTTTAGCTAAGCGGGATAAGGCTTCCATTCTAGTATTATTGTGCTTCTGCTTCTCTAGTTCAACAGCTTCCATAATTTCCATTGTTGTTGTCTGTAATTTTGATGCCTGAATCAAGCAATCAATGGAAGAAGATGAATCAATCATTTTGATGCCCCAAACTAATAATGAATGAAAGACAAATAGGCACCAGAGAGTGTGTATAATAATGTGTAAGCAAAATAATACACACTCATACAACATTTTCTAATGTCCCYGGKAACCTCATAAGTCATTAAACAATAGATGTGACAATCAATAGCTGAAATGTATTTACCTCAAGTGCTCATAAGTCATTAAACAACAGAACTAACAATCAATAGCTGAAATGTATTTACCTCAAGTGCTTGTTGTTTGGCACGCTCTTCAAGTATTTTCTCTAAACTCAGTTTCTCACCTTCTAATCTAGCAACACTGTTTTCGCGCTCTTTAATAGCCTCAGCGGCTTTAGCAGCTGCTTTCTCGGCCAAAATCTGCTGCATTCTCTTTCTCCTTTCTTCCCTCTCACATTCACTCTCTGAATTTGATGATGAAGCTGAATCTGTCTCAGAATCAGACTCTTCATCACTGGGCAACGAAGAACTCTTCTTTGGAGAAGAAGAAATCAGATAACCCACTCTAGATCCATCAACTGCACCTGTTGCAATATTAGACCTTACAGCATCATTTGACCMCATTTTCAACTCTTGTTTTCCATCAGAAGTAGTAAACTCCATATTAGGAGCAGGATATGCATCACTTGAATCGTCCTTGGAGAGAAACCGTCCTTCATTTGCTAATCCATCTTGTGCCTCCTTCCTTCCTTTAACCCCTTCAWTCTTGTTCAGGTTTACAACTTCAGCATTCAAGCTTTTGCGATCAGAATCTGATCTTTCCGCACTTTCCTCATCGTTTCGTGATTCTACCCCTGAACTTGAAGTTGAAGTTCTTGATGTTGCGTCTCCAACATCACTCAGTCTCCAATCCAAGCCACCACCATTCAACTTCTTATCCAACTCAACATCGGACTTCCTCTCATTCTTCACAAACCCAGTTTGAGCCTTCTGAATCCTCTTTCCGTCCAATGCCACTACCTTTGACCTCAATCCCAAATTCCCCTTTACGGTCCCCTCCCTTCTTGYAACCCTGAGACCCCCTCCATTACCACTCCTATTACCACTTGGCACGGCCTTTTTACTGGGGGCACTCAGTAATTCAGTCCAGTCGGTGTCTGTCAACCTAGAGGCACTCGACTTAGGTACCCAATTCAAGGACATTTCACTCTCCTTCTCCTTATTCAAATTATCAACACTAGCAATTTTACTGCTAAGACTTCTATTATAAGTTACATTTAAACTATGATCACCCCGGCTTTTCCCTATTATTTTGCTATTTTCGATTCTTTTCTTTTTCAGCTGGTCTTTCAACAATGGCTYGTTTTCTGTAGGTTTCTTGGAAGTATCGAGACCTAATTCTTCATCAGATCGTAGATTTTCATTCTTACGCAGTGAATCCGCCGCTTGCTGATCGATCTGAGCATTCACGTGTTGAATTTTAAAATAAATAAAACAGATAAAAACTGGAATCATGAAAATTGAAGAAACATGACCACATATATAGAAGCAAAGGAGAGAGACTGGAGAATTACCTGGTGGAGGAAGTCTTCAGCGACTTTGAGCTTGGATGAGATCCAGCCAGCCATGACCGTCGAATTGAGGAGAGTTCGTCAGAGAGATCACAGAGGACTGGTTCTTGTATTCAAGCACCGACGCATTTCAGCGGGCGTTCGATTGGTTTCAGTTAGAGAAAATAGAAGCTAGGCGAGGACGAAGATGATGGAGAAAGGGGAGAAACTGCTAGAATTACATACAGTTGGGTAACGGTTACCTCCTTTGAGTCCCACGGGTCGGTGAATTTGGGCCGAAGCTCACCGCATCGACTGAATCAACATAACAGAAATTGCAAAATGCAGTCGCCGTTAAAAAGAAGAACAAAAATGGGTTTTGTCATGGACTGTGGTTAAATATTTAATTAATATTTCAAATATGATTAAAAGTTTTATTTAAAAGATATTTAATAAAAAATATTTAATACCATATTAATGGTTGTCTAATTTATTGAAAAATGTTATCTATTAATATTATTATTAATTAAATCATTTTTAAAGTCAAAGATGTCTATCATTAATAGTTATGCTCATTTAAATCATAATTTAYAGACTGTATTAATATTTTCTAAAAAATATTTCACTCTTATTTTTTCTTTCTTTTGAAAAGATAAAATGATAAGATTAATGATTATTAATGAAATAGTAAATTTATAGAGTAAAAATGTAATATTTAGTTAGGCGAATAGAATTATCATTTATCACCATTTTAGCCTCTYTGAATATTGGGCCTTAAATCACAATATTCTATATTTCAGAAAATCATATATCATGTTATCTAAATTAAAAACTATATAATTATGAGATCTCAACSATTATTAAAAAAAAMAAAAGTTCTTATAAAAGATAAAACTGCRTTGCAGATATAATTATCAGAGGAAACCATCGAGCAACTAGGACATAAAAGCTAGAYTTAGAGTTAAATRGCTGAAAAAGATAATCTTTAAGAACCTTAATAATAATAACATAGTGTGAGGACTAATCAGGTGATTTTCCCTAAAGTATCCTACCATGTAAACTAGGGCTAATTAGGACTTTTAATATTATCAAACAAAAAGTAATTCTTTAAATAAATGAGATTTGCAAGAAATTCTTCGACTGAGAAAAATCAAAAATAAAAATCAAGAAGTGCCAATCACAGTGTTATTTGAATCTTTCTCCAAACAATAAATAAAAGTGTTACTATAATCCTTGAGAAAATTTTGAAAAGAATTATGATCGAGCAAATTATTAGAGAAGTAAACAGCGTCTTTTGGCCGAGGGAAGAAGATGTTGTAAAACGAGTAGATTGAGTAGATTGAGTTGGGATTATTTCAACTCATATAAAGGACCTCGCTTGTGAACTAAAAGAACTATTGGTTAAATGATATGCTGGTTTTACTTAATCAACTTAGGTCCATCCTTAATCAACTTAGGTCCATCCTTTTTCGGTATACATGATTTAATTGCGTGTTATATAAGTTAGCCAACAAAATGCTCAACAATGAAACCAGCATTGTTATCCAAAAATGTAAAAGAAACCAAAAGCTTCAACCAACATGTGAACAACAACTAGTTTGTTTAGTAGCAGATACTTCATCAATGAAAATGGTTTCTTTTTTGGAAGGAGGAGTTGGGGTATTTGCTTGATTCATCTTGGTTTCTAAGCTTTTCTGGCTAGTAATTTCGTGAATCTTTGTAATCATCTGTAGAAATGCTTCTTCCACATTCAAATTCTCCTTTGCAGAAGTTTCCAAGAATGATATTCCTTCCAACTGGGCAAGACTCTGCCCATCTTCTAAATTCACCTCTCTTGAATTTACCAAATCACATTTGTTGCCAACAAGAACAATCACCATATCAGAGCTGCCATGTTCCCTCAGCTCATGCAACCATTTTTTCAGATTCTCAAACGTTCCTCTCCTTGTTATATCGTACACCAGCAGGGCTCCCAGTGCTCCTCGGTAATATGAACTCGTAATTGCTCTAAATCTGCAACAAAACAGTAACACATTGCTTTCAAAATATTGCTTTTCGTAAGTAGAGCAAAAAGGAAGCATGTCGCGCACGGGCTCAAATTTAAATCATTCATAGGTGAACCTTTAGGATCCTATTATTTTAACACTTGAAGTTGTAGTTGGGGACTGAATCTTATGACTGCTAAATGAGGTGAGAAGATGCAAAATGTGGCTAAGGACAARATGATAAATACRGCGCCTATCTTATCAGCTCAGTGGTTCCCGTGAATTTTATGCGAAAGAAAACAGAATGGTGGATAACGTCAAAATGGAGTACACAGAATTCTGTTGGCCCTGTAAGCTACCAGCCAAACCACATTTCTTGACTTTTCTCTGTTTTCTGGCTTTTTCAGCTTCACAGACTTGGATGATGTGAAATCAAGAAGCATTTATGTACTTGGTTAATATGCATTTCTCTCTGTGTGTTTGAAGAAAATTGCAATCGGTTCTCCTCCACCGGAGAAGTCAGAGATGGAATTCCAGAAAATCCCCTAAAAGAAAGACCTCCTTGAGTATCACCAATTCCAGGCAGAGTTACTGTTCTTTACAACTTTCTTGTACCTATATAGAGAAACTTCAAGAAATCTGTATTRTCCCGAAATYCAGACCGAGAAAGATGAATAAACTATAGTCACCCTTTTGGTGATCCCAATCGAAGCCGACTTCCAACACTTTTCTAATCGTTCCCACTTCATCAATTCCAAAAGAATATGAACACAACCAGAAAGTTGTGGATTATATGCAGAAAAGAAACCAGTAACCATTTTACAACTCCTTAAGATGCATGACCTTTCAAGCTAAAATTCCCAATTGATCAAGAATCAAATGATAAAGCATGAGAAAGGCAGAGACCTTTCTTGTCGAAAACCAATAAAATTCCGGAACCGATCAAGAATCTACGGAAAGCATAAGAAAAGGCAGATACCTTTCTTGTCCGGCAGTATCCCATATCTGAGCTTTGATGAGTTTGTCGCCAACTTTCACATTCCGGTAAGCAAATTCAACCCCAATTGTAGGYTTTGAATCCAACTGAAATTCATCCCTAGCGAACCTCGAAAGCAGATTAGATTTCCCAACTGCAGAATCCCCAATAAGAACAGCCTTGAAAAGATAGTCACACTCGTCATCAAAAGAATCAGCCATGATCAAGAACAGCAAAAACTTAAACTAGTAAAAACATGAACATCAACTTTGACATGAACTATATAGGAATTGGAGTCTTTGGGTATTGGTTGTGGAGGTATAATCAAATAGTAGCATGTGGATACCATTGATAAAGCATGATGGGCTGTTTCTCCATCTCTTGTCACGGCTGATTTTGCATAAACAAAGATTCAGAAAGCAAACCCGACCTTTTCTGGTGAGTCCACTTTAGGCTAATAATTTTACAAGTGACAAGCATGCATATAAAAGTATTCAAAGGACAAATCAAAAACATCCAACTGTCTCAGCTGAAATCTTGGAATTATTTTGTTCCGGTGATATGTTTAGCCCGTGACCTGCTCTGATTGGCAATTTTCGAATTTATTCCTCACAGAGTGGTCAAATTATCAAATGTGAATAGATAGCTTCAGAAGAAAGTAAGAAAAGATATGATTACTGTTAATCCTTCTTTTAAGAATGTGTTATGGAATTTTGACCRAGTTGTTGCCTTATCATACACCTAGCTCTAAGCCTTATTAGATCATCTGTTTGGTAATTAATCAACTTCCCAGTTTGTTTAAAGACTACTTAACTAGGCATTGAAATATTCCAATTCGGAACTCCATGCCATCTACTGCTCTGCACAATTAAATTGGTTCAAGACGTCCCAATAAGAWAATSAGTCAATCACTTCAGGAGGGRGCAAAAMCTCAARGTCGTAATTAATCCCTACTATTATTAAATTAGAYTCTRCGAACTTAATTCGAATTRAATTCAAATTATTCTTATTAGTRTAAAAATATCAAATCTACCAGAAAACACAAAAAGTGTCAGCAAGTTTCTTTATCTAAAATTCTATACTTCAATTAGTATATTGTAGATAAATACATATAAAATAGACCTGATATRATATACCCGTAAAACTACTGGGCCAAAAATATATTCCTTTATACATAAAGCTATAGCACAGTAGCGCTTCCAATGGAAGCGAAGATTGCTAGGCCTAGGCGATAGGATCGACTCCCTATGGAGAAGACCGCTCTATAGCTGATCATATCCAAAGGACAAATTAGCATTTTTTTCAATAAAAAAGAAAATGAAAAAAAAAAAGAGGATTAGCTGTCACATCTAATAATATTTTTTAATCAACAATAAATAAATAAATAAAATTTCGTTATATCTGAACTAAATAATCCTTGACACCGGAATGAATATTTCAATTTGGACCTCCAAACCTAGCAGATTCGAACCATTGTGGTAGTATTTATTTCTTCCCCATCATTCCCATCTGACACTTAGGGAATGCCCTAATATTTATTTCTTCTAATGGTTCCCGTTAAACTCAGTAGATCCGAATCATTGTATTACGGATTTATTTCTTCCAAACCCRTCTAATACTTAATGATTGCCCTAATACTTACTTCTTCCAACCGTTCCATCTGACACTCAGGGAATGCCTTTACTAAGTTAGACTTGACTCCTTATCTCTCAGCTACGTCCAGCTTATAGGTAAAAGAAATTTAAAAAAAAAAGTGATAAAATAAAATTTTAAATTTATTTTTTATTTTCGTAAAAAAATTCATTTGGATTGAAGAGTGAAGTTTTTAATTTGTGAAAGAAAAAGAAAATATATTTTGTCATGGAATTTGCCAAGGAAGGCAAGCTCTTGGCAACGCAGATCATTGGGAATTCGAAGTCAATGACAGATACAAATCCAACAGGACGGCCTCCTTGGCACCGGAAATCCTCGCTAAGAAAGGCTATGACAAATCTAAGCTGAAGGTCTTGCGACATCATTCCTTATATCCTTAATGCTGGTTGTTTACTCTTCAATGACAAGAAATTAATGGCCATGTACAGAAAATTTTACAAAGGAGAGTTTTCACGCACGAAATGAATTTCGCCAGCATTGCAAAGGTTCCTAATTCGGCTCCTAATACTAGAATTACCATTGATGAGATCATGGAGGACCCCTGGCTCATCAGGGTGGATATTAGGGCAGAAAAATCTCTTCACTGGAGCATCAATACGAGTGTTGTTTAAGGATCGATATGATTATTTAAGTGTTGGAAAATGGATACAMAAGTATTACAATAAAAATATAAATTTTATTGACAAAATCATCTACAGTAATTTTTTTTTATAGTGGAAATTTTTTTGATTGAAGTAAGATTTTTTCAATGAATAAATAATGAAAATAAGTTCATCCAATAAAATTGGAAAATATTTTCATTGACAAAACTGTCTAAATATAGCCCGAGTCGACTTACTCCTTACTTTTGAACCTTTAAAAGTTAATATAGGAAGWAAAAGAGCTTCCTAGAGTCCGGAAGGATACCTAATTCTTGCATTGATACTTAAAACTTGTCGTTTACAAATGAGGATCTCTCTCTCGGGGAATGACATATAACTCATAGACTATGCATTATGCATTACCCTAAATATAATATATAAATTTCTTTCATCTAACCATTCCCTARATAGTTCTAGGACACTTTATCCATATGTCGAAGGAAGGTCACACCAATCAACCAAACATTTTAATCATGCACCTTTTCTTTTTTCTCTTTTTTTCCCCTTCTTTTTGGCAACTTTAATGATGCGCTAATAAGTTATTTCAAAAAGAAAAAAAAAATGATGCGCTAATAAGTATCAGAGAAAGTAACACCACCAAATGTTGTTCACTGGTTAACAAATGGAAAGTAAGCCAGTAGTAGGGGAAAAAAAAAAAAAAGAAAAAAAAGTAGGAAGACCACTGCCGAAAGAAAAACAGTTCGCTCAATTAGCAAACGTTCCTAACGTTCAAGAAATTAAAGAATCTCATTCTTTCGGATCATCTTTCATTACCATCGACTGCGGAATAAGTAACTTGAGAGATTTTCCATGACTTGGGAAGCAACTCGGAAACATAAAAAGGAGAGACMYAAGTGGATATGTAAGTCACATGACCCACAAACTGTTGGTGGGAAATTAGAAACCAAGTTGCCGCTAATTGTTTTCAAATTAACAAAACAACTATACTTGCTACGCGTACGTCTACCGTGGAGCCAGAGACCGAGCCATAGCATGTAAATACAAAACTAGAAACATTTTACTATTATTAGAAAGTCAACAAGACATGCATCAATGTCCCAGTTCTGGCAACTTTAGGAAACTTCGTGCACATCATCTCCAAGGCAAGATATTAGGCCTAATCATGTATCCACGTCATCAAATGAAATTAAACTATACTCTACTTTGCAGTAACAGAACCAAAAACACCAGGTTAGGGAGAGAAGTTATTCCCTGTAGAAGAGCACACCAATATCCCGTGCGCCCCACCTCCTATCCGGCACTGGAACACCTCAATTGGTCTTATTCGTCATCATCTTCTTAAACTCCTCAAAGCTAACGCTTCCGTCACCATCTGAATCAACGGACTTGATCATGCTAGCACAATCCTGCATCGAGCACCGCTCCCCSAGGCGAGTCAGGATCTGGTGCAACTCCGACACCGAAATGAAGCCGTCGTGATCCTGATCGTACAACTCAAATGCATCATGAAGCTCCTTCATGCCGCCATCTCCACHATCAACGCTGGCGTAGAGAGAGTCTCCTTTGCAAAAGGAGGCAAACTCCTGGAGATTAATGAAACCATCCTTGTCGGAGTCAATCTCCAGCATCATTCGAGAGATTTCTTCGCTAGATGTGTCCGATCCTAAAGCTTTCATAACGCCGGCGAGTTCTTCAGCTGAGATCTTCCCATCGCCGTTGGCATCGAACCGCTCGAACACTTTCTGCACCTCATTCGCATCCTGAAGGTACACCGAAGTCTTCGAATTAGYGGCGGATTCCATTGCTGCTGTCGCCATTGCCTTGCGATTTTTTGTCTGTATATATAAGAATGGAGGAATAGAAACAAAGGAGAAATACTGTTACCAGTTTTGCCTTATGAGAGGAACATGTATTTAGGTAGAATATATAGGAGGCTTGGGGAGAGTGGAAGCAGTAATAAATAAATGGATATGTTATGGTGAGGTAGAAATTTAGAGAGAGAAAGAGATTAAAATTTGCTATCCTTAGCAGTATTTGTCTCGTAATTAAGATATAACGGCAATTTATAACTGCAAAAATTGAAAAACACTTTTATATTCTTCTATTCAATTTCTTTTTTCTTTTTATTTTTTATATATAATTTTTTATTCCTTATAAAACACTCTTTAGATTAAGACGTGCCTAACTAATTAACTTATGCCACGCTTATTTTTCGTTCTTTTTATATATTTGCAAAGGAAAATATTGAACACTCAATATAAGAAAGAAATTTAGCTTCAAAAAATGAGGAAAAAATTGGACATGCATTTGAAAACAACTCTTACTTGTTAATGTTGTAAAAAAATAAAAATATTATTATTAATAATTTCAAAACAAATTCTTTCAGTTACTTTTTTTTCCCAGTAGTTTAAGAAAAGTATCTAAGTATGCCCTTTATGTACTCAATGRAAAAAAAAAACAAAAAAGGATTAGTTTTAAAATGAAATGGATAGAATTTCAAAGAGCATTTGATTTTTGTTGCTGGAAACCAAAATCCGATAAATAAATTTCCTCTCTGTGTATAGATAATTGCTTCATTAATTCATTTTTTGAATAAAAAGAAAATTTAAATTTGTGAACTTTTTAAAATATTAAAATRACTTTAGAAATAAAGAAATGGTACGCGGACACGATGAAAAATTMTTTTTTTTTTTTTTCTCATTTAACCGTGTGGGGCTCAGGGCAGAATGTGTTCGAAGATCGTCATATTATTGCAAAACTAAAATCCACGAAACCGTGTAAATTGCACGTGTTGGAAGCGTGGCCTGGACGCGTGATTGTGCAGACAAATCTGGTCTAGAGGGTGCGTTAATAGGAAGTATGGATATCCAAACTCAACCTCACATTTAAACCATAAAAAATAATTGGAATTCAAGGACACTTCAAAGTGTTGTTATTTACTATTATTTGAACTTTCATAATTCATGGAATAATATAGTCTCTTTTTTTWAAAAAATTAATTTTCTTTTTAAACAATATTACTCATATAAAAAACTATTAATTCTTTTAAAATTTTAAACAAAATGACATTATTAATATTTTTTTAATTTCTTATGTACTTAGATGAATGCGTTTGCTCAACACAATGACGATGATATTTTAAAATTAAATAAGGTTAATCAATTAAAGTAAAGTACGAAAAAATATATTTAATATATTATTAATATTTCAAAATGATAATTAATTTTAAAAAAGTTGTTTAAAAGGATAACTATTTTAAAATGACGAGAATTCATAAATATTAAAAAAATTGGGCCAGAGGGAGCGAATTTGAGTAAAACTATGTCTGAGCACACTAAAATTGAGGGTG
Source organism: Rhazya stricta (assembly GCA_001752375.1). Taxonomy (NCBI): domain Eukaryota; kingdom Viridiplantae; phylum Streptophyta; class Magnoliopsida; order Gentianales; family Apocynaceae; genus Rhazya; species Rhazya stricta. The sequence goes on along the minus strand of MEJB01000012.1, from coordinate 1,689,071 downwards.
AAATAAATTGATATTGAAGGGACTTAGGACTCGCTCGTTGAATGCCGTACTCTAGTAGTTGTCGTCAAATTAGGCCCCTCCAACCGGCGGTCCTGGTAGCAAGGCGTATGATCATCACAATCGTCAATAGTAGAGAAAGATTCTCATCCAATCATCTAATCAAACATTTAGGCCCTCTTTGAGATCAACCAAATTGACTAGTATAAATGCCAATTCAACTTGGAATGTAGGGTTTGGTCAAGCCTACGATGGGTCTAYATTAAAATGTGATTTTTGAGCTTGCGCAAATTGTACTCTCTTTCTTTTAAAAAAATATATTATTAAACCACTTAAAACACATTAAATAAATTCTAGAGAAAAATAGTAAATGAAATTATTTCCTTCATTATCTAGAGCTATTAAAATTTAAACCAAGCATGGCGACGTTGACTTTGTTTGTCAATTCCATGCTAATATCTTGCGTTCAACATGAGGAAATGTCCTCCACAAGAAAAGTTAGTAGTGCTACTTTTCCTCTCCCAGGTGCATGAACGAATCTCATGCGCTACTAATCTCGTTTCTCGAAGAGTAATTATACTACGCTTTATACCTTCCATGACAAAGTACTACAAAGAGAGTTCAATCGTAGACCAAGTGCATTTGGGCGATTCAACTGCTCCGGACGCCAAACAGACCAATTTGGATTGCTATTGGACAAAGGGCTTCCACATCATCGGAGAGATGAAAATCTAATCACACAAACGCGAAAGGAACTAAAATAGGTACTTCAAAACAGGATTAGCCTCTGCGCGGAGGAGTTTCACATTCTTACACACTTCTCAAGAGTTTCAGAGAAAGCAACGGACCGGTGCTGTTTCCCTAATATGCTTTTTAAGTTTGCTTCATATTTCCTGTTTGTCCTCGGTTAAATTTTATTTATATTTTTTAGTCTGCCCAATCAATAAGACCTTTATTTTATATTAAATCATTATATTTATACCATTACTTCAGTGTGCTTCTTAATTCTTTTAAAATAACACTAACATATCCCTTTTTATGATTTCTTTCTATTAAAGAATCGTACATATGATTGAAGATTCTCGTTAGATTACTAAGCTGATATTGAACAAGAGCACACCTCATGTCTTGTAGAAATCGAAAATGATGAATATAACCCAAAAAATCCATAATGGATCATATTCTTCAAGTACCATGCTGCTTTTTTACCACATGGTTTCAAACGAAGTTTTATGATAATAATTCCTCTAATTTGGAATCAGTATGGAATTAATTTATTAGAAAATCATGAATAGTAATTGTTTTGTTTTCCAAAAAAATAAAATAATCATAGATTTTGTAGATATCGCAATTTATACCCCTTCTTCCTATATTCTATAATTAATTTTAATTAATAATTAATTAAATAAAATTTAATAATAGATTAATAGATTAAATAGGATAAATATTTTCAAATTGAAGAGATCTCAGGACCCATTCCCCACGCCCCCCCCCCCCCCCCACAAAAATAGAAAATAGAAGGATACACCACATAAGCCCAAACATTTCCTCATTTTATACGTTATTTTGTTTAAGCTGTGACAATATTTCTTTAATATAACTTGCCATAATAAAAAATGTAAAAGACTACCTTATCAAGTGTTGTTTAAATTTACAATTATTCGTTAAAATTGTAAAGGTAAACAATATTATTTGATCCTTAAGATTATCAAATTTTGAGTTTTGATTTTCAGATTTAAACCAATAAATTAATACCTTAGTGTTTAAAAAAATATTAATTTTGATTTTTTGTTAAGTTTTTCAGTTATGTCTTAATAACGAAAGGGTATTTTAGTCATTTTAAAAAAAACCCAAATCAAATCCCAATCCTAACCTTAGCCCAAACACTAACCCTAACCCTAACCCTAACCCATCTCCTCCTCCTCTCGGCCGGCAAAAAGTAGCTTTTCTGTTGTCCCCTCTTCCTCTCTTCCTCTCGGCCGCCACAACCGCCGCCGCCRCCGCCACCAAGGGGGTTCACTAAGATCTCTTCTTCCTGTTCTTCATTTCCCAACTTTCRGCCTGCTATTCAGCTATTCTAGAGAAGGATTCCCTTTGCCTTTGTTTCCATTTTGGATGGTCTGGCTTCTCCTGGTAATTGGTAGAGCTAGAAGGATTCCCAACTTTCTTCATTGTGGTGTTGCAGCGGGAGATTGGGGGAAGGAGGAAGAGAGGAAAAAGAAAGAAAAAAATTAAAAAAGAAACAAAAAATGACATAATTTTAATAAATAAATCTTGATAAAAAAGGCTATCATTAGTGACTTAATGGACACAATATATAATTTCATATATAACTTGATTTCTGCTAATGCAATTCAGATAGACATGTAAATTTTAATCCCTTTAAGTTAATTTATTCACTTTCGAAAATAATAAATAATGGGGCATAAAAGAAATCCAAATGAAAATTATGATAGAACCAAATGGGAATTATGAGATTGGCTATGCTTTTGAATAATAAAGATGCTCTTTCGGAGGATCTTTTTGACCTTAATAGTTATCCTCCAAGTAATGAGATTGGCTATGCTCTTGAAAATGAGTCAATTAATAACGGCAATCATAATGGTGACCTTCAAGATGATGAGAATGATTTAAACAGCGCTACAAGTAAAAATTTTTCTATTCTCTCTTTTGTGTGTTTGTGTGTATTTTTTTTAAAGAATAAACTGATTTCTAATTACTAGATAGGATTCTTTCTGTTATTATCTTTATTCATATTGTAAAGGAGTCTGGCGTTCCATATGGTCAAGTCTTCGACATATTTGCTATTAAAACTCATTAGAACTCACTAAGTTAATTATAGGGAAGTTCAGAGATGGAGAGAAAGGGGTCAAAGAAAGCTTGAGTTACAATAATCAAGCCGAAAAGTTCACTTATAATTTTAGCCAGACCTCAGGATAATCGTATCAAGAAAGCAGGGATCAATGCAACTGAGCAGTTTTTCAAGTTTTACAACTTTGAAGACCTCACCTCATTTCAGAAATGATTAAAATAGCTAGTTATGTAGAGCGCCTCACTAGATACCTTCACCTTTTAGGACAGTCCCGTCTTTGTAACCCACTTTTATCTTCTAGARCGCATCTTAAGGGACTTCACTATACGGTATACTCCATGTGTTGAAAAAGACATTAATCCATGTGTGAGCATCGGTTGCAAAGCTTGAGACTCGATCAGACGTACACTGTACAGAATCATCGACAAGCCTCATGCTAGATACAATATTTTTTCCTTTTTCAGGAACCAATTATCCTTCCATAGCAAGTCCAAGCACTTGCAACCTCCAGCAAGCACAAGTATGTTAGCAATTTTTGATAAGTTTTCAAATAAAAGTTTTATATTTGAGCTTTATATTTGCTCTCTTACTTTTGAATAAGTTTTAAAATATAAATTTTTGAGCAAGATCACAAATACTGAACATTTTTAAGTGAATCTTCTAATATACCTATAGTAACAACTCTAAGTTACAATTAAGCATTTCATGTTTCGTAAGTATGAGTAAAAACATGTTCTTATCATATCATGTGTACAAAATTTTGGGCACGATCTGATAGAAGTAGCTTACAAATTGATGAGATGCTATCCATGGAAATTTTAACACCTTTTGGGTTTGTGATAGACGGAATCACAATGAAGCAATTGACCACGACGCACAAGTATATGTAGTCTTCAAGTGATATAGAAGAAGTAAAGTAACAACCCCACGAGGACTATTGGATCAAAAATAATGGTCTAAATTCCTAATAAATCAAATGGTTGTTTGATGATTGTCACTAACAATAGAAAGTCACGGAAATTGCTTACGCAAGATGATRAAGAGTTTAAAAGTGAGTTAGAACTCAAACTTCCAATGTACTAATTTTCAAGGAGTCAATTCAGCAATGTTACATAATCAATTCTTCAGCAATGATATATCAAAGGGTAGCAAGAATGAAAACGTAAATCGAGATAAGTAGTGACCTYACCCTTTCAATTTGTTGATCCTTATTCCTATTTTACTAAGTTGTTCTACCTATCGGAGTTTCTTAGCTTAACGAACTTGATTAAATGCACAAATCTCTTATGATTTTATGGGTTAAAAATAGATATCTCTAGTGTTCATTAATGACATATTCTAAGATATCCAAACTCACATCTGATAAGATTTCCACCTCTTTAATACATTTCAGCCTTCAACAAGCTAATACAATATCATTAATGATCAAGTAACAATAATTATACGCATTAAACATACTTGAATAGAACATTAATAAAGAGCAAACCTTACTTATAACATTCAGTAATACATTTAGTACATTAGTTCATCAAAGTTCTAACTTCTATGAAGCTAGCTTTTGCTCTTAGATGCAAGAAAATACAACAATTTAATGCTTAACATCTTAGAAGACATCTCTAAAATAAAATAAATAAATRGAGAAACAAAGCCTAAAAGGAATTTCGGTGAAACCAATCGATAAAGTGCTTCTTGAGTCCTTCTTCTTCTTCCTCTTTCGTTCTGAGCTTCTTCCCTTTTTTGCTTCCTTTCTTTCTCTTGTTTTAGTCGATTGCTCATTGTTTAATTGACCCTCTGAATGTCCTCCTTAGTTGTTTTCCTCCTTTTTGTCCTCTAAAACTTTCCTCGGAAGATTGGCAAAAAGTTATCATAAGCATGCCACTTATTGAATTCCTAGTGGACTAGAAATCTACTTGTACTTTATGCCTTTTTGGTTTATGCTTTATGCCTTTTTACCCCAAGATGTTTCTCATTACTTTAAGGTTTTCGAGGACACAACCAAATGAAACTGGTTTTCTAGACTAAGAGCTAGTCGTAGATAGAAATACCTCCTGCTTCTGAATGAGCATCCTCTTCCTTTGACTTTCTTGCAGACCATGTTCTTTGCTCTTGCTCAATTCCCATTGTTGCAGCAACAAATTTCTACAACAACACTCAAATCTTTACTTCGTAATCAAGCAATCTTCTATTTTACGTATAGAATCATTTTTCTTGATATAATACAATATTTTATAGCACATGAATTCTATAATTTCACAATATCGTATAAGTAAAGTCACTTGATTGAATTTAAACAATGTTCAAGGAAAAGTAGCACAAAGTAGTACTTTATTGTATCAAAAAAGGTGAAAATATGTACATAATTACCAGCAAAATCAGCACCCCCAAATATTTCTAGTCCTCGAGCAATAACTAAAAGAAAAAAGAAGTACAAAATGCTCTACCTCATGTTATATAGCAATGAAAAGTTCACAACAAATTCATCAAAGTGCACTCATCACAATAATTGAATAAGTATGTGGTAATGAACCATGACTAACTATATGTTAAGTATACAAACTATCCCAACTCAATACAAAAGATTGATGTGATTTCAAAATATGTTCGACTCACATCCTTCCACATAAATATAGAATTCCTCAAATTAGAAATAAATAGGAAATAATAGAAATCAAATGGTAACGGGGGTTAAAAGCATTATTAGCATCAATGTTGCAACATTGTAAGTTCTCTTTTCTATTTTCTTTTCTCGATGCATTTTTTAAATAATCATGCACAACTTTACTCTATAATGTCGCAAGAACTTCTGACACGAAATCGACATTTTGTGGTGAAGGTTCCTGGTGCTGCTCTTATTAGAGTTGTCCAAGAGGCATTTGAAGATTTTTTACCGACTAAGTCAAATCGGATATTTTTATCATCGCAGCAATGTATGACGGAGATCATGAAAGAAAATGGTTCTAACCAATATAAACTTCCCTATCTTAAAAAATGAATCTTGGAAAGTGAAGGTCGTCTTCCATTAAACATGAAGTGTGATCCTATTTTAGTAGATGCGGTTGTTAGGGAAATGAGTAACCAATAGCAATGTAACCTCCAACCTATTGATTTTCTATTACTTTTTTCGTATGAATCATATTTTTCCTTTTCTATTTGTGATAATGAATTAGGAGTTCTTTTGCTCTATTGCTATCATGCGGTTCAATTGGATTTTATTTTATTTTAATAAAAATTATTTAAGATCTCCAATATATCTTATGTCTAGACAAATGATCTGGTACAATTCTCTTGACAATATATCTCAATTTTTGAAAATATGTAAAAATATGTCTGAAACAAAGTAAAATAAGCTTACTGAAACTATTATCTATAAGGTAAAAGAAAACAAAAAAATAATGCCCTCTTTCTTGCTAATGATGGTTAGCATTCGATTACAGGCATAGCAAACTTCAATTGTCGCTTACTTGATTTCATACTCTTCGAATGGTTCATTCATTAGTTGATGCAAGTCTTTACTTTACTAAATTCAAGTCTTCTCATAAACTTCTCATTTTCCTATTAGCAGGTGCTGAAATTGGAACCAGCAGTAAGGTTACTAATGGGTACGAGGAATATACAAAAGACATTGCAAATGATGTCAGGATCACCCAAGAATATGAAGTTGAAAAGCGAGGAAATTGTATACTCAAGGTTCCATTTAATCATGATTATCTTTGGTGCTTGTACGTTTGGAAACCCCAAAGTAAACCAGAAAAAAAGTACAATAAGCTTATTTAAAAATAAAATAAACACATATTCATATCTTTAATCCTTAATTTAAGATCATATTTTATATGAGAATATAAAATAAAATTAAAACTTAGGAATAGAAATCTATAAATCTTTATCAACTCATGAGTAAAAATTTCTAATCTCTTTTCATTTGTAAGTTCTTTTTAATCCTCAAGAATGATATTCAAATCGAAACTAAGATTCGCGGATAAATTTAAATCAATCATGAGTGGGGCATTCTCCATTTGCTCCTCTACTCTCATCCATGGTCTCCAATGATGCTGGTCTTTTGAATGGAATAATACTTTTAATGCATGATAAACGATGCCAAATTAACTTCTTAGAAAATTCTCTAACTCACAGATAAAAAAGAGTAGAAAATTCTCAAGCCTAGCTAATTGATGGTTTGCTAGAGTACATACTGTTTTCTATACGTTGGCAAACTGACAAGTTCTATGAAGTAGTACACAAAGCATACTTATTATCCTAGAATAGTATGCTCTTGGAAGTCAGATCATGAATTGAAGAGCTTTGTAATTGTGGGGAAATAGAGTAAATAATTATATTATTAGATTAAAAAAATAAGATGAAGGGTATAATGGTGACTTTTTTTTATTTTTTGTATTGAAATGTGTAAAATGATACTTATTTAAAAACAAAAACGTTGAATATTTGTGACATTTAAAAAAGAACGAATGGAGTAAGTTTCAAGCTGCAATAATAACAATGCAATAGTTCAGATCTATTTTGAAATGGACGGAGTGCTAATTCATATAAAAAATCATAATCCTCATTAAATTTGTCTTAGCGGCAGAGACCTTCAAGTAAGGCTGAATATATAAAAGCATCAAGGATTGGAAGCCAAATAATATCATCCCAAAGAATGTAACAACTTTCAGTCWGATGGAGTTAAAATACAGATGAAACAATGAAGATGAAGAGAAAGGAATGCAGTGTTCAGATGTTTAAGAACAAAGAAAGATATGACGAATTGGGCCAAGGTAACTTGGGCCTAATCAGACAAAAACCTTAAAGCTCCGAAAGATTGTTGGTCCACTGGAAGGCTTAGTTTGTTTTTTCCTCCTTAGCCCAACTTAGAAATGAAACCCCATAAGCTATAATAGCTAGCTTCCACTTGGCTGCCAGCTCTTAATCTCCACCTCCATTTTTCAAGATGTAACGATGACCCTACCGTTGACATAAAAAATAATTTATTTWAAAAGGGTCACTTTTTATTCCCATACTAAGGAGAAGTAATATTTATTCTTTAACTACCTTGTTGGTATACATAATATTGTTGTTCAAATTACCCTCAGTCTGAAGAAGCCTTGTTTAATCTTGAGAGGATATTCAAAAGTGATTGGAATAATCCTTAAACGATAATTGCATATAATTTTGCACTACTTGAGAGATTCTACTTTTAGTTCTTATTATTTTACTCTTTTATGGTTGATATATAATATCTCTAACAATCTTACGGGATTATTGCTGCTAATGATTACAATTAGCGCATCTACTGCTAGCTAGAAATTTCTTGGTTCCTACTATAAATGTTCTAAGCACTCTCAACATTCTACCTGTTTCTGTCACCTATGCTAAACCAGTTCTAGGTGTTTCAAGTAGAGAATGCACTATTTTTGCCGATCTTTTAAAATTATCGACAAACACATGAAACTTCACTTATGTTATGTTATAGTTRTAGAAAAAGTTAAGATTCTTGCATTTTTTTTTCCCTCGAAGCACTTTTTTATTTTATTTTAAAAGTACTTCAGTTGATACGCGCAAAAAGTAAGCCAATTCAACAACTTTTTGTTCAATTTCTTGTGGAGTCTCATTAAGTAGTCTTTGCACTAATGATGCACAGCCTGCACAAGTTGATGATCTCCAAGTTTTTCAAGCATGGAAATATGTTAATAAGGTGTCTCTATACAATTTTGGATACGAGTTCTAATGAATTGTTTCATATCTATATTAAGTATAAAGAAGCAATAACAATTTAGTAAGTTCTTGTAAGACAATTCACCGTTGTAGATTCAACCAAACAAATGATCATATGTGGTACGTTTTATCTATGGCAAATGATTGAAGATAAAGCCATGAAAATCCAAATGAATGAATATAAAAAGTTAGTAGAAGATTTCAATTCGAAAGAAATTAAGTTGTTGAAAAAAAAATTGGAGCTAGTATGTCATTGAACATTTATTTCGTTCATGGAGTGATTACAAAAATAACAAAAGCACAAATACAAGATGCTATCCCTAAATGAGCTAGTAATTCACATTCTCATTGAAGACACTACTTTTGTCTAACCCAAATAAAAGGTATGATAATATGCCTCACGGTTATAAGTCCAGAATTATTAATAACCCAATTTTAAGGAGAAAATGATCATGTTTTACTTGTGATATATTTGGACACAATGCACCTAAATGTAGGAAAAGAGTGAAATGATAATCCTCCTAAACCAAAGCTAAACTTTGTTGAAGGGGATGAGATTATTGCTGCAATCATTCAAGTGAACATATTAGCAAATGTGAAAGAATGGGTGGTAGATTCTAGGACTACTAGTCCAATTTGTGCAATCGAAAAGCTTTTTCCTTCTATAAACTAATAGGAGATGACATGAAGCAATCTACTTTAGAGACTCAAGAACTGCCACAGTTCCAAAATGGCAAAGTTATCTTAAAATTAACTTTTGGAAAAACACCAGTCCTAAATAATATGCTAAATGTTTCAAATATAAGAGTCAACTTAGTGTTTATGGCTTTTTGGGAAAAGTAGGAATAAAAGTGTCATTTGAATTTGTTAAAATAGTCATGACTAAAAGTAATGTATTTGTGGTTAAGGTTTAGGGACTCTTTGTACTAAACATTACTATTGTCATTAATAAGAATGCTTCATCTTCTTCTGTTTATATGATTCGTTCAATATTTTTATGACATGATAGACTAGGAAATACAAATATAAGTTATGTGAAAATTATAATCTCTTGGCTTAAGTTTTGCCTTTGATTCTTCTAGCATCGATAAATACAAAATATGCGTTCAAACTAAGATAGCCAAAAAATATTTTCTAATTCATAATAGAGAATTTTATTTTTAAGTTTAATTCATATAAATGGAGTCATAGTACGTAAGGATTGTGTATTTATAGTAGTGTACACCTCATAACTCACCTATATGAATGTGGAGCGGGGCTACTTCTATGAAATCATGGCTAAAGAGCACTCTTGAACCTTTAGGTATGCATATGACCTCTTTTGTGCAAAACAACATTGAACAATACTAGTTTGAGTATGGTGTGATTATTAAAATCCTTGACTTATAATAAAAAGATTGTTTATTCATAGAATTTATAAAATTCACAACTTTGTATACTATATTTTACTTTTCTAAATCGTTAGTTTAATTCCACAAAATCAACAAAGCATTACAACATCAGAATTAATCATGCCATCAAGATTCTAACCTTATTTGAATTTCAAACTAACTAGAGTTTAAGATCAGTCTTGATTTTATAAAGAAAGTAGTTTACTAGACTTGTAAACGTTTCATGTAATTAAGTATAGACACAACTATATATTGTACGTAATACAATTCAATGAAATCAAGGAAAATACATTTTTACATGGTAACAACCTAGGTTCTAGAATCTTACATGTGTTTATCCCTTCTTTTCCTCCTATTCTGTGTTTATCCCCTCTTCTCTCCTTTTCTCTATTCTTCTAGCCCCTACATTCATCATCTTCTCCTCATGGTTGAATCCTCCTTCTCACGCACAATCACCCACAACACATCACAATTTGTCAAGTTGAATGAGACCTATTATCTGATATGGCTGACCAGATTAAATCATTTTTTCAATAGTATGAAACTCACGAGTTATGTTGACTGATCAATACCAGAACCTAGAGCCACAATCTGGTTCAAGGCGAAGCATCTATTCCATCCCTAACCTCAGACATGAGCAGTTAGTAGCTACATCAACAAGCTTGAAACTTCAATCTCTTTGATCTTCAAAATGAACCATAATTTGTTGATTGGTCCCTATCTCCAGCAATCTAAGTATATTGATGATTCTCAATCTCTAGCTTATATTCTCTAGCTTCATGGCCTTGGCCCAAAATATATAATGTTGTGCATTGGTCTCGAACCCAAAAGCTACCAAATTTTCCAGACCTTCAGGTAAGAATTTTGGCTTTTAATTCTCAGAATCGACCTCCTATTGACCATGGGTCTATTATTGCATTGTTCAGTAAAAGCTCCTCTTCGCCTTGTGACAGTCACTCCTTCCTTGGGCGATCTTTTAGGTCTAGATGCAACTTTTCCTCTGGCCAACATTCCAATCGGCAATATTCCAAGCAGTAGTGGCAGGATGTCGCTACGTTTCCCCAACAGCAGCAGCAGCATGTCACTTATTTTCCTGAATATCCACTTGCAAATTTCCAAGGCACATCCCCTTCTTATGTGACATATCATATGTCAGACCCATTTTCCTTTCTAGTATGGCCTCAAGCACTAGGTCTAGTGGCAGTTTGGGTCCAACTCATCAATGGTGCCCCAGTTGTCACTCAAATCAGCATGGCATGAACTAATGCTCCCACATATTTCTGGACCTTCTACTGCTACACCATTTGTTGAAGCCCGTCTCACTACTGATCCAAATTAGTACCCGAATACTGGAGCAATCCACCACCTGAATACCATGCCCATTCAAAATCTGCAGATTTATGGTGGCTCTCACAATGTATATACGGGAAATAGGGTCTCAGTGCCCGTTTCTCATACTGATAACACTCCACTATCATCAGGCTAATCTACTTTTCCTTAAATAATTTCTTTCGAATAGGAGACTTCTCCTAACTCATTTCACTACAGATAATCTCATCTTAATTTTCTTTTTGCTCCMGAATTTTATAAGAATTATTACTTATGAACTAGTCTTCTATTCTTTTAGGGCCCATGTAAATGATCTCTAGTCCTCCTTAAGTTTTGCCACCTATTCACTCATCTGTATGGCACTATTGTTTGGGCATCCATCATCCACTACTCTCATTTAGGTTCTACTATTGGTTCAAAGTTATCTTTTAATTCTTTTTTGTCGAAAGTGTGCACTTAGTAAATCTCGCAAATTATTTTTTGGTTCAAATAAAGAGACTACGAGTACCTCATTTTATACTATTCATAGTTATGTTTGGCGGTAGCCAACATACTTTTCTTACTGGATTCAAGTATTATGTTTGTTTTACTGATGAGTTCTTCCATTTCTCTTGGATTTATATCCCATGCATCGTAAAAATAAAGTTCTCACTCATTTTCAAACATTGGTTCCAATGGTTGAAATATTTTTAACACCGTTATTAGATATCTTAAAAGTGACAATGGGACTAAATACATCAATTATGCATTTTCTCACTACTGTAAAGCCTTGAGTATTCAAAAAATATTTTCTTGCCCCCAATATGTCAACAGAACGGTCTAATTGAATGCAAATAATATCGCCACATTATCACCATAACTCGCAGTCTCATTCTCAACTGTGGCATTCCATAGAATCTTTGATTGAAGTTGTGCTGCAGTTCATCATATCAATCTTCTTCCTATAGCCACTCTTGATTGGGATACTCCCCATCATCGTCTATTTGGTACTGTGCTATCTCATTCCTCTCTCTGTGTGTTTGGTTGTTCGTGTTTTGCTCATATTAGGTCATATATTTCTAATAAACTATCAAGTCCTTGTACAAATGTGTCTTTTTATGTTACAATCCTAAACACAAAAGTTATTGCTATCTATATTTCACCATAGCTCGAGTCAATGTATCTCCTCATGTTTTATTTAACGAAATGCATTTTTCCTATCAAAATTTGAATGTACAAAAAGTTCCAGCTCTAAGCTTTGATTAATTCATTCACATCTGCATCACAATTTCACTTCCAGACCACATGGACTCACCATCTAACAGTCGAAGCACACGACCTAATAATTCTAATCAACAATCATCAGATGCATTGACTTATCATACGCGAGTCAGCCTCTTATCACCTACCATAGACAATTGGATATTGTCAGCCCCTGAAGTGTCGAACACTCACCAATCATCGATGCGATGCAACAACCCACTAATTCTCATCCTTTAGCTTCTATTGACTTCCAACAGCTCATTGATCTCTTCCTCCAGTTTTTACAAACTTGCAGCAACACAGTTTCAATCAAGTGTAGTAGCCTCCCTCATCCTCGACTCCAGGAGCAATTGAGCTGCCTCTTTTACAGCAACACTCCATGGTCACATGACCTTGTGATAGCATGCTTCCACAAAAGCTTTAAAGTGACGGCACAGTTTGCTATTCTTTTTCCCCTGGACTTGGTTCCCTTCAGACAACCAAGCATGACGTGTGGCGTGCAACAATGGCTGACGAAATCATTGCTCCGTTGGAAAATTAGACTTGGACGTTGGTCCCTCCTTCTCCATCTCAAAATACAGTGTGCTACAAATGGGTCTTCCGAATTAAGCAAAATTCGAATGACACGGCTGTGCAGGACAAAATTCGTCTGGTCACAAAAGGGTTTCGTCAACAATAAGGTATTGATGGCAAAAATTTAATCATGTCATTAAGCATGCCACTATTCATACTGTATCATCCCTTGTTGTATCTAGAAGCTCACCAATTACGCACATGGATTTCAAGAATGTCTTTCTACATGGTTCTCTCAAGGAAGATGTGTATTTAGGACAACCACCTCGATTTATTGGTCAGACTCGACCCTCTTATGTCTGCAAGCTCAATAAGGCGATCTAGAGTCTCAAACAAGCTCCACAAGCTTGGTTCCACCTTATGACTTCTCAGTATCTGAATTTATAATCCATTATTTTTTAATAAGACGCACTACGGCTATTAAAAATAAAAAAGAGGCGCACTACATGATTGCCGAGTCAATATCCAACCCAGATCTATGGGCAAACTCTTCTATGAGTCCACATGGAAGCCTAAGAAAACCTCGGGTAGGTTTCAAATTTTGASCAAGTTTATGGGCTTACCCGATCTGAAATGCGAAATAGTCYCCTTTTGGCGGTTAGTTCTCCTCTCTACTCATCATCCTCAACCACCTAAAACCTTTTCAGAAAATATCAGCTTTTTTGATCTTTTGTGCTCATAATATTTCAATTACTTTGACTGGGATATTATTTAGATAATATGATACGGTTGGATCGGTGTGTTGTAGTGCCTGGCAAGCTTAATATGTTAACCTCAGATCAACAATCATCACCCTCAAGCACTCTCTTTGTGTCTCTCTATATATGTGGTATATATGTGTAAACAAGAGAGCTAGTAACAATTCCTAACAAAGAGAATAATGGTAGAGGAAGAAATTTATGTTATTGGGGGATGTATAGAGAACAGCCAAGGGCATTTGGTGGTACCAGGAGCCAGCAAAAATCGGCTAACGAAAAAAAAAATGGCTTTTTCCTGAAGGGAAACTCCTCAACAAGAATTTGAGGGATAACTATAAGAATAAATTGAACTTAGCTAGCATTGTATTAAGTTACAGCAAGTATAGAGCCTTAAGGTTAAGTAAGTGGATTGATATGAGGATTCTAATCTAGATATACATTAAGTGTCACCTAGTTAATGTCATTTAGGATTCGAATGGGATAAGTTTTGTAGGAGTACAAAACTAATAGAACATGGATTATAGAGATGAGATTGACCTAAAACACAACCTTGGTTTACGAGACTAGGGTGTGTGATCACTCCTTTATAAATAGAGGTCCCTGAACACACTTTGACTATCACTTAACTCGCCCCATTGAGAGTTGATATCTAAAGAGGGTTGTGCAGAAGACTCCTATTGGAAAAGATGAGTTCATCGAGTGCAAGTACAATTTCTATTCCCGTATGGATTCTATTTAYATATGCTTATGTGTGCTTATGTTGGACTGAATGGATCGTAGGCTATTATCCTATTAGTTATAGTTTATATGTGGTATTATAGTGTAATTTAAGAGAACATAGACCTTGTTCGAAATTACTTTATGCATACTTGGTTGAATATATGAGATTTATGATGTTCTAACCTAGATAGAAACACGCGTTAAACCTTATAATATATTGTTATTAATAGATAAATATTATATAAGCTTATTAGGGTTTGTTTTAGGATTTAGGTATAAAAACCTCCTATTCAATTCTCATGCCTCCATACTCTACATGAGGCAGAGAGTTGACACGACGTTGGACTTAGAGCAACATGAGTTAGAGTATTAGCCGATCATCATAAGGCAAGTAGAACGACATCCTTTAACTAATTTTCTTATAGAAAATCCGTTGATTATTTTTGTATAGATGTCGGATTGAATTTGTGAGTGTGTGTATCAAATTGTGATCTTTGGTTCATTTTTCTATATGAAAACAAATCAGTTTGTGATGTAATATGAATATAAAAACATTTGTTTTGGAACAAATGCCAATTTGAGTCTTGTGGGAACATGTTCTAATTACATCTGATTACCCAGGTAGCATGGATAAAATTCTACAATTTTATATGTCTGGTCATCCTAGTGGGAGTACAACTAAACTTGAATTCGAAATTTGACCCAATGACACAGTATGATTTTTGTCCCAAATTTTAGTTTTATTTTATGTAATTAAGTTTTGAAAAGAAGAAAATATGATTTAATTGTTGTCATTAGTACATTTTAAAAACCTCTTTGGTCGTGCATCTGTGGGTAATGTTGGAGGCAGCTTTCATAGTTTCTCATTTTTCCTTGCATAGCCACTGCCCATCTTAACTTTTGCTATTTAAAGCCAAGGTGGCTCTTCCTACTTATGATTATTTTGGTAATTGGAATACTTGCTTTCATGAATTTCTTCTTTTACTTTCCCTCAATGTCATCCATTGATCGCTACTAACAATTGGTAAGTTGTTTAGTTTTCTTCTTATCCTTTTTTATATTTTTTTTGTACTTCATGCTTTGCTTATAGTAGCCTGACATGGGAACTCCGCATGTAGTAATTCACTTCTATGCTTTCTTTATTGCATTGAACTCTTTTCCTTGGTACCCTAGTTCCTATTTTCTTGTTTTAGATCATGCTGAGTTGCCTAAGGTAAAAGCTAATGTTGCCCTCTATCTTCCTTTGCTTTCTCTTTGAGTACGTTATTTATGGTGCATTATCTTGCTTGCTTGTTTCCTTTTTAAGATATACTCTCCTTTATTTGGGAACTTCTTTAAATTAATATTGGTGGATGTTTTTAGACAAAACTTTAAAGGATTAGAAAAACTGATTTTGAGGATACTAAATAAAACTTGTTTGATCCTAGTTAAAAGAGATTGTTCCATTTGCTAAGTAAGTGTACTAATTCCACATTTTCTCCCCCTATAGATCAGGAAATTTTCGAATTTGAGTACGAGAGCAACGTTTGGGAGTGAGGACTTGAGATCCAAAATTTGAAGAATTATTAGATTTTTGACTTATTATTGCGATGGTTTTGTTTTAGACCCTTATAATTTGGATTTGATCATCTTTACTTCTATAAGATTGCAGGATAAAGAATTTAAATATTTTACTTATGAATGGAATGCATCAAGAAAGTTTTGATATGTAAGGAATGCCTTATATTCATTAAGAGAAACCTTAGAGAATAAGTTCGTGCTACGTCTCAAGTACACGTTTAGACCTAGTTTCAGGGCGTGATATTTAGTGTTATCAGAGCCTAGGTTTCRAATCATTCAGGACAAGATTAGATCTATGAATACGTGGAACCGAGATGAGAGTGAGTATTGATGAAGTGGTGACCTACGACTAAAATTTTCCTTTTTTTTCCCCTCCTTTTATCATGACAATTTCTTTGTTATTATTGACTAACTGACTAGYTTATGTGTGCTAACAGTAACTAACTTTTGTATTAATAGATGTCGATAACATAAGGAGAGATGAAACTATGATTCCCCTTATTGAGCACTCGAGATTGTTGAGGAAAGTAGAGGTTTTTGAGACTCCGAACGAGCAACTGCTCAAGGATTAGAGGTACTCCACCTATTACTTGGCAGAAGTTGATAGGGGATGCATTTAGCATGCGCTGGAGAGATATCAAGCAAAATAGGATCTAGATGACTAAGAAGGGTGATCAAGCATCTAAAAGGTGAAAGGCAAGGGGTAGGGAAAGGATCAGGGATCTAAAAGCACGAGAGGTCGAATTCAAAAGGCACATTAAGAGCTTGCGTACGTCAAGCATAAATGAGACGAGTGCAAGCAAGGCTCAATGGYTGTGAAGGAGGAATAGTCAATTGTAAGGTCAAGTGTTTGGCCTTTCTAGAGATTAATTGTTACTGAAATGATAAGTATTAGGGAATAAAATACTTAGAATAGTTTTCTTGGTCTCAATATTTGGCATTATTTGGCTATTGCTTATTTGGACTATCGTTATGAATTTTTTTTGTTTATGAAATGAGAATTAATAAATCTTATGTGATTTCTTTTGATAATATGACTTTTAAATTCGACTCATTCCTTTAATATTTGCCTTACCAAAATATGACAAGTTAATCTACTACAAGTCCTAAAATTGTTTACTAGATGAACGATCAAACTAGAGGAAATAAGGTTTCAGGAAGGGAGCAAAGTCCATCCATTGCCCAATAGGCTAGGGGGCCAAGGACTAGAATGCCCCAAACGAATCAAGCTAGGGCGCCTCAACCCCAATGCACATAGGGAGTCAACGCACAACCACCACTACCTATCACTAAAGCTATACTAGTTATGCCAAATAGTAGTTGCGTTTCAAGCTATGACATAGGCCCTCGGGGCAAAAAGAAAATCACCATAGTCATCACGTCCTAATATGAGAGGATGAATGAGGAAAGCAATTATTCCCACATYCAATGGAGGGCTGGATCCTGAAGTTGCAAATAAGCAGTTGAGTGGTTAATTAGTGCAATGCACATTGGTCTAATGGCAGGTCACGTGTTCAAAACCCAAAGGAAGCAAACAATAAGAAGGGGACACGCAAAGGGGCATCAAGAGGTATCACCCTTCTATCAACTCTAACCAAGTGAAAAGTACAAGGCCAGCAGTAGGAGGGTTGGGTGAATAAGCGCGACCGGCTATAGGGCCTTTGCCACCTTGGACAAGGGTGCCGTCACAAATTGGACTAGGAAGTATAGATGGAAATTTGAAGCTTGTTTCAGCTGTGAAAAGTTTAGGCACAAGGTAGCCAAGTGCGATACCCAAAATCAMTCAGGGACAAAATTGCTAGAACTGCATCAACTATTGCCACAATAGGCGTAGCAGTCAAAAAAAGGACAAATACAAGAATTGTTGCCTTGACTTATGGGGAGGCGGATGCATTGGAGGATGTAGTAACAGGTATGGTTTACATAAATACCCTTCTAGCTTGCAAATTGTTTGATTGTGGTAGCACCTACTCTTTTGTGTCCACCAAATATACTAAAAGATTAGGATTAGTCCCCCCCGACTAGCGAGTGATTATGGAGTGGCCACACTTGAGGTTAATGCCGTAATCTTTAATTTTGTGTTCAGTAATTGTAAAATAAGCACAAGAGAACATGTACGTAGGGCTAACCAAATTCAGATTAGTATATTCAATTTTGATATAATTTTAGGTATGGATTGGCTATCTAATCACCATACTTTAGTTGATTGTCTGGAGAAGAGGGTGAGATTTGAAGAACCTAGGGAGAACAAATTTGTATTCCAAGGCTCTATTAGGAGAGATGGAAAGAGCACCACACCAATGACTTTGGCCTCAAAAGCTAGGAAGGATTTAAGAAAAGGGCACACAGGATATCTGGCGTGTGTACTAGATGTGGAGAAGGGCAATTCAAAATCGGAGAATATCTCGGTGCTAAAGGAATTTCTCAAAATATTTTTGGAGAAACCACTAGGAATACCATCGTAAATGGAGGATTTAARCACATCTCTCCAAGTACAAATTTTGGTTGTAGAGTGTAGCCTTTTTAGGTACGTGGTTTTTCAGGCCGGAGTGGTAGTTAACCTAAAGAAGATAGAAGTTGTAGTCTTGGCCTAAAACCTACCAATGTAACAGAGGTGCACAATTTTTAAGGTCTAGTTGGGTATTACAGGAAGTTCTTGGAGAACTTCGCTATGATTGTATTACCATTGGCTCAGTTAAAGCAAAAGATGACGAAGTTCGAATGGATGTCTAAGTGTATTGAAATCTTTCAGGAGTTGAAAGGGGGGTCCGTATATGCACTAATTCTATTACTACCTATGGTAGGTGGGAAATACATGTGTATAGCAATACGTCGAAACATGGATTAGGATGTGTACTGATGCAGGGTGGTCGAGTTATTGCGTATACTTCGCGATAACTGAAACWATATGAAAGAAATTATGCCATGCACAACTTGGACTTGGTAGTAGTAGTGTTTGCCTTGAAGATATGGAGGCATTACCTCTATGGCAAATAGTGCGAGGTCTTCATTGACCACAAAAGCTTGAAGTATATGTCAACACAAAAAGACCTAAAATGAGGTAGTGAAAGTGATTGGAGTTACTGAAAGATTACAACTTAAAGATTAGCTATCATCCCGTTAAGGCAAATAGGGGCAGAATCCTTAAGTAGGAAAAGTTTGGGACTTTTAGCAGCGATATGTGCTCAACAATGGTGGTTGGTTCTAGAATTTGAGACTTTACAAATTGAGAATACGAAGTCGATAAAATTGTTTGGCTGAATTAGTAGCTTAACCTATCTTGCTTGAACGGATTAAGACCGCTCAACAAGAAAATACAGAATTGAATAAATACTGAGGTTAAGTTCAGAAAGGTTTGGATTTCGTACTCTATCGAGATAGCAGTCTTTGGTTTCAGGGTTGGTTATAGGTGTTGTTTAATTTTCAATTGAGACAAGAAGTCATGGGCAATTCCTATAATCAGAAGTTTTTGATACACCTAGGAGGAACAAAAATGTAACAGGATCTGAAACTAAATTTCTGGTGGAACAAGGTGAAAAGGGATATAGGTGAGTTCATGGCTAAGCATTTAGTTCGTCAGCAGGTTAAGGATGAACATCAAAGATCAGGAAAGGTTGATGAAGCAATTTGATATTCCTATCTGGAAATGGGAACATATAACGAGGGACTTCTTTACTGGCTTACCAAAGTCACGATTGGGTAAAAATGCAATTTAGGTTGTAGTAGACGGGTTAACAAATTCTGTCAACTTCCTTTCGATAAAGACAAGCGCCATTATAGAGGAGTTGGTAAAGATATACCTAGATAACATAGTGAAATTACATGGAGTGCTAATATCAATCGTATCTAATGGATATAAGGTTCGTCTCTCGATTTTGGCACCGTCTAAATGAGGAATTCGGCACCATATTGTCACTTAGAACAGTTTATCACCCATAGACTAACAGGCAATCTGAAAAAGTGATATAAAATTTGAAAAATATGCTCTCAACTTGTAGATAGATTTCAAAGGAAGTTGGACGAACTATCTGAAGTTGATGGACTTATCCTACAACAACAACTACCAATCTACCATTAAGATGGCTCTGTTTCAAGTCCTATATAGGAGGAAGTGTTGGTGACCTATTTGCTAGGATGAAGTTAGGAGAGAAAAACATTCCTAGTCAGATCTAGTGCAAATTACAAAGGAAAATGTATCCATAAATTGAGAGCATTTAAAAAGGCACAAGATCAATAGAAAAGTTGGGCAAATATTTAAAGAAGGCTGCTAGAGTTTGCTTTCTACCTCCGATTTMGCCTACAAAGGGAGTGATGATTTGGAAATAGCAAAAAACATAGCCTGAGGTTTGTCGGTTTGTYCGAAATATTAGAGAAAGTTGTAGATTTAGCAGATTATCTGACCCTTCCACTAGCCCTTTCTCGCASACACAATGTTTTTCATGTTTCTTGCTTCATCGCTATCAGGCCGATCCTAGCCATGTGTTAGAGGTAGAATCACTATATTTTCAGGGAATTTGGTATATGAAGAGTTGCCTATAAGAACTGTAGTTCGCAAGGATAAGGTGTTGAGGAGGAGAACCATCCCAAATATAAAAGTGCAGTGGTTAAATCACACCCCAAGGGAAGCCACTTGGGAACTAGAAAGCCCAATATTCACATCTATTCAAAGAGACAAGTGCGCCATGTTTTGAGGCTGAAACTTCTATAAGGAGGGAAGGACGTGATACTCGTAACCCACTAGGGTTAGGAATTTTGTATTAAAAAAGGATAGTTAATTGGTAAGTAAATAAATATATTCTTATTAATAGATAAATATTATATAAGCTTATTCGAGTTTGTTTTATTAGGATGTAGGTATAAAACCTCTTATTGGGTTATTATGCCTCCATACTCTGGACATCAAGAGGTAGAGAGTTGACACCAGAAGCTGGAGTGAGAAAGGACCATTGCTTGAYGCCACACCAGACTTAGAGAGAGACTATCTGAGTTARAGYGTTATCCTGTCATTGTAAAGTAAGTGTAACAACACCCTTTACCTGATTTTCTTATAAAAAATTTGTTGATTATTTTTGTATAAAATGTTGGATCAGATTTGTGAGTTTGTGTGTTAAATTGTGATATTTGGTTCATCTTTATATATGAAAACAAATCAGTTTGTGATGTATTTGGGAACAAAGTCTAATCTGAGTCTTGGGAGGAACATGTTCCGATTATGTCTGATTAAATAGGTAGCATGGACAAAAAGCTGTAATTTTATATGTTTTGATTGTCCTAGCAGGAGTACAACTAAGCTTGAATTTGAGATCTGACCCAATGACTTAGTATGATATTTGTCACAAATATTAGTCTGATTTTATGTAATTAAGTATTGAAAATAAGAAAAGATTATTCAATTGATGTCGTTAATGTGTTTTAGAAAACCTCTTTGGTCATGCTTCTATGGGTAATGTCAGAGGCTGATTACGTAGTTTTTCGCTATTCTTTGCATAGACACACCGCCACTGCCCATGTTAACTTCTGCTATTTAAAACTGAGGTGGCTTTTCCTACTTATGATTATTTTGGTAAGTGGAATACTTGCTTTCATGAATTTCTTCTTTTACTTTCCCTCAACGTCATCTATTAATGGCTATAGACAATCCCTAAGTTGTTTATTTTTCTTCTTATCCGTTTGTCTCTATTTCTTTTTTTACTTCATCTTTGCTTTTGGTAGCCTGAATGGACTCCACATGAAGTAATTCACTTCCATGCTTTGCTTTATTGTATTAAACTTTTTTCCTTGGTACTCTAGTTCCCATTTTCTTGTTTTAGCTCATGCTAAGTTGCCTAAGGTAACAGCAAATGTTGCCCACCATCTTCCTTTTCTTTCTCTTTTAATTCATTGTTTACAGTGCATTTATCCTGCTTGCTTGTTTTCGTTTTAAGAGATACTCTACTTTATTTGGAAATTCCTTTAAATTAATATTGGTGGATTTTTTTAAGATAAAACTCTAAAGGATTAGAAAAACTGATTTTGAGGATACTAAATAAAACTTGTTCGATCCCAGTTAAAATGGATTGTTTCATTTGCTAAGTAAGTGTACTAACTCCACATCTTCTCCCTTTACAGATCAGAAAATTTTCGGATTTGAATACGAGAGCGATGTTTGGGAGTGAGGACTTCAGATCCGAAATTTGAAGAATTATTAGAGTTTTAACTTATTATTGTGATTGTTTTGTTTTAGAACCTTGTAATTTGGATTTGATCATGTTTAGTTCTATAAGACTAGAAGATAAAAAAATTTATGAATAGAATGTATTAGGAYAGTTTTGATATATAAGGAAGACCTTGTATTCTTTAAGGGAAATCTTAGAGAATATGGTCTTACTACGTCCTTGTTACAAATTTGGACCCGGTTATGGGGCGTGACACTTCATTTGCAGCATTAGGATTGCAAGAAATAGCTGCAGCAATGACTATGGTGGCTTAAGTCAACAACAACRACAAATGCAATTGGATCAACGATGAGCTCAAGAAGAGTGATTAAGGTACCAACAAGGACATGAATTAAAAAAAAGCAAGCAACTATAGGAAATAGGCACATTATGAGCATCTTGAAAAGCTGACGTCCCCACATTTGATGGCTCAACAGAGTTTGAGAAGTAGTTAAAGGAACATGAGAGAAATTTTAAAATTTTGGAGGTTCTAGCTAATTTTCGTGTGTAGCTAGTCATTCCTTTTCTTGAGGGAAGGGTTGAGAAGTGGTGGGAATGTGCTTTTCCAACACATAGTCAAGAAGGACGATCCATTACTTGGGAGGTTTAGAAAAGCCTTCTTCGATCACTGTTTCCCAGACTCCATATTAACGAAGAGATTTCTTCAACCTCATTCAGACAAAATATGTTTGTTTTGGAGTATGCCTACAAATTTAATGAGTTGGGTTGATATGTTGGAGGAATTATGGATAACCCAAGGTTGAAGCAAAAGCGATTTGACGATGGAYTTCTGAGTTGCCTAAGAGGTAGACTATCATCTATGCGTCCTTATGACTATGAAAAGGCTTATTTAAGGAATTTGGATATTGAAATGGAGTTCAGAAGTGCAGATGCTAAGAGGTCAAGGAAGAGACCAAAACTACAATTGACCAAGGCCGGGTTCCAGACAATTTTCAATGGGGCAAAGGCCAATAAAAATTCTAAAGAAAAATCAAAATGAAACCAAGTTATCAGAAACCCCGCAGATGAAGGAATGTGAGACTTGTCATAAGATCCATGGTGGAGAGTGTCATTAGAAAACAAGAGATTGTTTCCGATGTGGGAAAATAGGGCACAAGATTAGTAARTGCTCACAAATAGGAGCTCAAAGGGGTAGTCTAATGCTAGAGTGTTTGCTCTTACCGAATGGAAATTGAGAGTCTAGAAAATGATGTGACAAGTGATCTTCTTTTTAGTTCAATACCAAGTTTTGTGTTATTTGATCGAGAGGCATTGCATTTCTTTGTATCATGTAAGTTTGGTAGGGTGTTACATTTCAAACCTACACTTTATGAAAACCTTATAGAGTGTTTACACTCAGTGGGAAGTTTAGCCCTTGATATATAGACCCTTATGAAATTTTGGAAAAGATTGGCAAACTTGTCTACTAGCCATACCACCAATTCTATCCTGGTACATATATTTTCACGTTTGACATTTTAGAAAGTATGTTATAGTCACGCTATTAGGAATGAACCAATAGTAATATAAGAAGACCTAGTTTATTAAAAAAATCTTTTTTATGCATTATTGAATGGAAGGATCAGGTGTTGAAAGGAGGGACAATACCCCATCTGAAAGTTCAATGGTCCAATCATACACCCAGAGAGGCAACTTAGGAATTTGAAGCGGAAATGAGATTGACATATTTGCATTTGTTTCAAGAGCAAAGTATTACAAGTTCCGAGGACAAAACTCTTTTTAAAGGGGGGGGGGGGTAAAATGTAAAACTATATAATTTTGACTTCTTTAATTAATTAGTTTTCAATTTTATTAGGGTTACCTTGGTATATTTGTGTAACTTAGGGTCTTGTGTGGGATGTTTTTATTTTGGGCGCTATTGAATAATTAATTAAGTTATAGAGTTGACTTAAATAGTAAGACTAGCATGAGAATTAGTTTTAACGTAAGTTTCTACGATGCTCTCCGAAATAGAGAGAAGAGACACAAAGGCTTCACCAAGGGAGACATTAGATGGCGATCGTGGGAGGAATTAAAATTGATCTTAGTGGCGATCTTCCTAACCTTCGTAAGGTAAGTAGATACAGTTATCTCTCTCAATTTTTGGTTTACACAAGTATAGAAATTCTAACAAAACATATGGTTACGTATTTTGAAATGATTAAAGATTGATGAGCATATAAACAGGTTGTATGATGTTAATAGTAGCTTATAGCCTACTCTATTTTTGTTTTGTGGTGTTGGTGCATGGAATTTGTGGCATAAATGGGCCTCGATTGGTGTTACCATAACCTCACAATATAAGAGAAAATAAATGTGTTTACTGATGTAGTACACTTAGGCATTAGTAAGCCTATTTTGAGTAACTGAACTAGATTATGTGCCGATCTTTGGAAGGGTTGAAAAATTTATTTAATTATTGTATCTTTGCATTTTGATATTTTCTGGTGTTGGGAACTTTTGGGAAACGTTCCTAAGTATCTGTAATGGCTTTATTCCTTATGTGAAGCCTCAGAGATTATGTGAAGCCTTATTTTGGGTTTCTCATTTAACTATTACAATTTGAGGTTACTATATATTATCTATTGGTGTTACCAAGAAGTTCTAGAGTCTTCCTACTGTAAGAGACCTTGAGCCTTGTGACCTTAAGGGAATTGGGGCACAGCCGTGTTACAACGTAAGTTRGGTTATGTTCAACTCAGACTTGGGGCGCGACATAGTTCCTCATGTAATATCCAAGTGATGGACTAAAATTTTTAGGTCTAAACCTGAATTCTTGCAAGTTGAAGATATATATCATTCTCCTTTTGAGACAGAAGCATAATTATGTATATTAGGCATCATTCTTCTTCATTGCCCAATTTAACTTCTTTCAATTCGTTCACGGTGGCTTTGGTACCTTCCTTAAGCTCAAGAGGTGCTTACATCTTCTTCTTCTAATCTCTCTTCATCAACAATATTGATATGATGTACTAAAACAACCTTCTCAATCTCTACTAGAGAAGTAAGTTAAGGACTGTCACTGCGTAAAATAGCAGCATGATAAGATGCATACGCTTTCTTCATGATTTTCTCTCGGCTTTGTATGAACTATATTTTAGATCTTGGCTTTTAGAACATTGTCACAATACACAAGAAGTGTAGTTTTTCTCCCCATTCTAGAAAGTATTTTGCTCTAACATACATTTGTGTTGACTTCTACATAAGTAGATTTCTTAATCTTTTGAATTCGTTTCAAATTTTTAGCTAGTCCAACTTTTTTAAGAGCGGCGTTCCTAGTTCATTTTTCCCTTGAGGTTCCAACCATTCAGAAACTGATACATGAGGAATTATTTTCCCCAAACGATCAAAGACGAATTTATGACCCCCTTCAAATGCTCATCCTCTATTGAGATATAAAAATTACTTGCTCGCTTTATTGCTATACATAAGGAGAAGGTTTCTTAAAACTAATGTTGACACATGAATCTATAGAATACCCATTTCTCTTCAACATTCTATGTGTTTCATTGAAGCCATGAACCTCCTATTCTATAATTTCAAGGATGAGTTTTCCCAAGGCATTTTTACTTTGTGAGTCATAGTCAGCTTTAGCAAGAAGCTTGTATGTAGAAGGATCAAAGCCCTGCACAATCTTTTTGGAAGGTAGTGAACCATGCTCCACCCTTAGCCTTATCTCAGGTTGCGTAAATCCCTTGATAATTGATTTTGGTTGATCGCTTTAATTTTAGTCAACGAAATAGTGAATTCTTTTAGAGCTTCAACTTCAGCGAAGGGAGACTAACCCTCTTTGCTCATTAACCTTAGAGTGTAATGGAGACTATAGATGATTCTATAAGTTCTCTCTTCGCCCTACCACTTTCTATATTGGCTAGGAGTTCCTCAGGATGTTGAGGTTCTTCTCTCAAAAATGGTTGAGGTTTGAGCAATACTTTTGTCATGTGCTTATTTTTCTAAGGTTGTTTGACCTACACTAAATGGTCCACTTTTTTCATGGAGGTAAGACTTTGCATCTTTAGTATATGTTTCAAATTCAGTAAAGGACTCATCATCAACAACTACCTTTTTACACTTCTTATGCTAGAGTCAACTCTCGGATTCTCCTTTTGCAGAGAAGGAACATCATCGAACATAGGGTTTGTATACTCGAAGATCGGGTCATCTGTGAAGTACTTTTGCACATCATTTCCTTCAGTGAATGGTGTCCTACTTCGTGTGGTAGATCCTACATAGGTAGTCGACATGGTTGAACTAGTAGCAACACCAATTGTTGCAGCTCCAAAGGGGGTAGTCTTTGTGATCTTGTTTTTGGGAGCCACCGATAGTACTTGATTTGATATTCTTTGATTTAAAAAGAAGAGATAAATTGCTGAGATTATCCCACTAGGTGTGCCAAAATTTGTTTCAATTAAAAAAATTAATTTATTTAATAAAAATTATTACATAAATTTAGTCTTGATTATTTAATTAAGTCTACAAAAAAAATCTAATTATTTTGAATTAATTGAAGTTGGATCATTGATTGAAGTCAGCTCAATATATTATGAAGGAGAGCCAAATTTTATTAAGCTCAGATAAATTAAACTTATCTCATGGTGGATTGTATGTGGCCAAATAAATAGTTTGGTTGACCTAATATAAGAAGTTCAATAAGATAGGTTACTTGGGCAACAAGAAGCCCCCTCAAGCTAGAGATATGTTCAAAGGAATGTGAACTCTTTACCCTATAAATACAGGACCCCCTAAAGTCATAATTATAGATACTGAAGCTCCCAAGGTAGATATAAACTCTCGATAGAAGGAAGCTCTCAAGAAGACGTTGGAGATACTTTGGAGAATTGGAGATCAAGAACTCCCTCTAGCAAATATACTCAAAGCTTCGACTTTGGTGGTGGATCATTGGATCGTTCATCAAAAAAGAATCAATCTTCCCTTTTTCATACATATCGAATAAGGTATTTTCTTATTGATTTAGATAAATATTTGACCTTTAAGGCAAACACATCATTAAAGAAAATTCAAACTTCCATTGTTCATATATATCGAAGAATATATTTTATCATTGGTGCAGATAAAGATTCAACCTTTGAAGTAAATATATTTAGGAGAAGAATTGAAAGACATATAATTTTAGAATTTTCAGAGATTGTAACTCACTTCTTCAAAAATCAATAAATTATATACATTTGTCTCAACTTTTCTTGTCTTTTAATTAGACTCAAAATTTATTTGTGTATAAATTTTAGCACGCCCAGTGGGATCATCTCTATTGCCCATCTCTTCTCATCATCAAGTTCAAAGAAAAGTTCCACTCATGTACTCGTAAGGTTCAAAGGCTGCTGCTCTAGGTTCTTACTATAAGGGACCTATGAAAAGAAGTAAAGTAAGGGCTCTTTCAGCTATGGCTCCAGTAAGGCTGCAGAATCTGTTTCAAGTGATAATACAATCCCTACTGCAGTATCTATGATGATAATTGGCRTCACCTCTACTGACGAGCAACTCACCAACTTAACAAGATTGGTGGAAGGGTTGTTGAAACATATAGAGAATCAAGAAGCACAACTTGCAAAGTTAGCAAATAAAGTGAAAATAATTGCAAATAATAATGAAGCTTTAGGAAAGTAACCCATAATTCATGATGAGGTAGTATTGGCAGCAAGTTAGTTGATGAAATAAAAAATAGTGGATAAAGATATCAAAGTAACTTATGATGGCTTGATTCTTTTAGATCAACTCAAGGAATTCATTATGGAAACCATCAAGAAAATGTATATGGAAATGCTAAGTCTTCTCAAACCTATATGAAGCATTATACCTCAAAAATTGATAGCATGAAAATGCCTACCGAATATTAGCCACCAAACTAACAGCTATTCGACAGAAAGGAAAATTYGAAGCAACATGTGTCCCATTTTGTGGAGACTTGCAAAAGTGCTGGTAAAGATGGAGACTTGCTCGTTAAATAGTTTATCCATTCTTTGAAAGGAAATGCTTTTGACTGGTTCACAGATTTGGAGCCTGGCTCCTTTGGTAGTTGGGCGCAACTTGAGCAAGAATCTTTTAACTGCTTTTACACTACACGCAGAACTATAAGTATGCTGGAGTTAACCAATACTCAACAATGGAAAGATGAGCCTATTGTTGATTATATCAATAGGTAGACATATCTAAACTTAAACTACAAAGATCTTCTAAGTGAAAGTTCGACCAGGAAATGTGAATTCAAGGCATGCATTGGAGTCTTCATTATATATTGAAAGACATTCAACTAAAAATGTTTGAAGAATTGGTTGCTCGTACACACGATATAAATAAGAATCCTTATCAATCAACGTCGATGAATTCCTATCAAAAAGTCACACAAATATACGAAGATGTTGAAATTTCAAAGTGAGGGGCAACATTTTCTCAAAATTTGAAGCTATATAGTCTATGACAACAAAGTGCAAATGCTCTTCAGTGGATGAGCCTAAACTGCATGCTACTCCTTTATAAGAGTTTAACCTATCCGAATGCATCAAGAAAAAAATTTTTTTTTTTGAGTTGCTCCTAAGCGTACAAGCCTGCTCACTACTCCTTGATAAGAGTCAAAACTATCTAAATGCATCAAGAAAAAGGGAAATCAAAATGCTCCTTAGCGCACTAGCCTAAACTGCACRCTACTCCTTGATRAGAGTTAAAACTAAGTAAAATAGAAATAAATTTTCCAGTTACTCTTTAGAATGCGAGCCTAAACTGCATGTTACTTCAAAATACTCCTTATTACATGAGCCTAAACTGCAAGTTACTCATTGATAAGAGCTAAAACTGTCAAAAATATCTCAAAAAAAATTAAGTTACTTCTTAAATGTACAAGCTTAAACTGCAAGTTACTCCTAGCCTGCATGAGTTAAAACTATGGACGGTAAACAAACTACTTTGAAATACATTATGACTTGATTCCAATTTCCCTTGGGATATGTTGGCACCTGGAAGAAATTTCAGGTTCAATCAATCCTCCAAAACAAAATATATCTCGTCAAGATTTTGGGTGGTTGATGGTAAAGGCTTCGACTTAGTGTGCTTAGCTACTCTTTCTAACCAAAAGGCGACACATCATGAAAGAGAGATGACAATCCTCTTCCCTTCTTCTTGCTACAATCGATGGAATGCGTCAAATAAATGCTCGCAAAATGAGGGATTGTATCTCTTCTTAGAGTCACTTTCACCAATCAATTTTCATAGCTCAAAGGACCCAAACTTCACAAATGGCCCGCACAATGTCAGGATTTTAATCATACGTAAACAAATGATGCATATAGTGCCTCCTACATCGAAATCTTACGAAAGAGCTTCTTGTTGCGACTTAAGATCAACTTGAGCCACTCCTAGTATCTTTCAACATAGTTATATTTCCCGTTGAGCTTTAAAATAGGGCTCCATCTACCCTTGCCAGCCATGATCTGCTTGCCGATAATTTGATAACTCTCATGACGGATAGGATCAGTATGAAGAAGACTTTATAGTGAATGAAAAATCCTTCCATCTATGCGAGACACTTTCAGGAACCATTCTTCCAAGTTGGTTTAGAAGCAATGACTTTTGCAAAGGAACCTCGCATTGGAGGATTAAAAAAAAAGTCTCAATCCCTTTTATCTTCACAAATCTAGATGGAAAAACAATTCTTGACGTTAATAGAGAAATCCTTAAAGATTACGAATGCTCCGTCACAAAAAGGTAGTGCAGCCTACAAAAAAAAAAATAGAGAGGAAGAAAAAGAAGGAGAAAACTAACCTTGACAAGCTAAGAATTTGGACATCGACTAAAATAAGCAAGTAAGGATGTCAAGTGATCTTTGAAGCTTTGACTTGTGGTGAAGAAAATAAAACAACACTAACCTCCTTTTATAGATTATTGAGGCACTCTCCTTAACCAATAAGGAATAGGAATTTAATTTGGAAGGTGATTCATTCCTTAACCTACAGGGAATGAGAATTCAATTTGGAAGCTACTATTGAGTTCTTGTGAAACTCTAAGCGGGAAACCTATATGGATTAGAAAACCAAAATTCGACTGAAGAGACAAGTTTGGATTTTAATTTAAGTTTTAGATTCAACATGTCAACTCCAAGCCTTACTCTCAAGTTCGAAAAAGACGGACTCGCCACAAGCCTTGAAGTGGGGGCATTTGTAGATATTAAAAAATTAATTTATTTAATCAAAATTATTACAGAATTTTAGTCTTGACTATTTAATTAAGTCTACAACAAAACTCGATTATTTTGGATCAATTAAAGTTGGGTCGTTTAGATTGAAGTCGGTCCAATATATTTATAAAGAAGGACAAAATTCTATTAAGCGCAAATAAATTAAATTATCTCATAATGGATCATATGCAGGCCAAATAAATAGTTGGGTTGACCGAATAGAAGAAGTCTAATAAGATGGATTACTTGGGCAACAAGAATCCCGTTCCAGCTAGAGATAGTTGTTCAAAGGAATACGAAATCTTTGCCTAAAAATAGGGCATCCCTCAAGACATAATCATACATACTAAACTCCCAAGGCAGGCAAAGACTCTCAATAGAAGGAAGCTCTCAAGAAGACCTAGAGATACTTTGGAGAAATGAAGATCAAGAACTTCCTCTAACAAATATACTCAAAGCTTGACTTTTGTGGTGGATCGTTGGATTTTTCATAGAAGAATATTCAAGCTTTCCTTCTTCATATATCGAAGAAAGTATTTTCTGATTGGTACAAATAAAGATTCGACCTTTGAGGCAAACATATCATCGAAGAAGATTCAAGCTTCAATTTTTCATATATATTATTTTATCATTAGTGTAGATAAAGATTCGACCTTTGAAACAAACATATTCATGTAAAGAATTGGAAGCCAAATTGTTTTAGAATTTTCAAAGATTGTAAGTCACTCATTCAAAAATCAATAAATTATACATTGATCTCAACTTTTCTTATTTTTTAATTAGACTCAAAATTTTTTTATATACAGTGTTTCCACTAATAGCCGTCATATCATCTTTCAAAGTTTTAGAAAAGGAAAAAAAAAAAAAAAAGAAGACAAAATACGAAGATGACGATTTGGAGATGGGAATGAAGATTTGCAAGTGAAGATGAAGATGAAGCAAAAATTGAAAAATTCACCATCTCCACATCTAATATTGAACCTCTGAGACTCAACATCATTGTTCATCCCTATCTCTTCATCCCATCCTCCTCTTTCGCTCTCCACATATTTCCTCTGTTGACATCCGTCACTCATCCATCAACCATGGCAAAAGAATTTGCAGAGTATAGCTTTGTCTCTTTAACCTATAATTTTTTTTTTGGCCCTTTTACACCCTTTTACATTAGAGCTGTCAAAGAACTTCCTCTAACAAATATACTCAAACCTAACTGACCATGCAAACGAGTGGGTTGGTTGCCATTTTCTTAGCCCATCGAAAGGTGGGCCGACCTATGAGTTGGGTCGGGCCAGGATAAGCCGCCTATTTATTATTATTATTTTTTTAAAAGCCTTTCACTTGTTGTGAGAGTTAATAGCCTCTAGAGGTATATCAGATGAAAGTTTAAAAGATAGATTTTGGCAACATTTAAAGTTATACTCATGGCACACACTCAAATTACATATGATTTTTGCAACATTTCAGTAGTAATACTAAAAAGTAAATTTGGGATTTTCTTTTATGTCTTTAATTTGAATTTTTTGTTATTCAATTTCCTTTCCTTTTTCCTTCCTTTATTAACAAGCAAAGATAGATATTATTGAAATARAGCATTTTATCAACCAAGAAGTTCMCTTGATGAATGTCTAAACTTTATTTAGAATTAGAACTTATAAATTTGAATATACATCTTAGGCAAACCATATTTACAAYGTGTTATATAAGAGTAATGTTATTGATGTATTAATTATTGATAACATTAAACAGCATTATATTTTTTTGAACAATTTTAATTAAATATAATGAATAATATATGCACTATAGTACGGTCATACTTTAAATATAGTTATTCAAATGGATTATAATATGGTACATTGTACTTATATTTAAATTTTTTGATGTTTAGGAATTTTTAGAGATTTTTGTAAGAATTTTTAATTATATTTTAGAAATTTTTGATGGAGTTGGGTTAGGGTTTCATAGCCCACCCCCACCTAGACTCGCCTAATCACAGACTTTTGGAGGATCGGCCCGCCAAAGCCCTTTTTGACAGCTCCACTTTATATAACTTTAATGAGAAATTGGTAGATTAAATGCTCATTTAAAGTTTTATTTTTGATGTTACTTGACCGAGTCTGGAAATGAAATAAAGCAAATGAAGTTATTGCTTCATTTTTTACAATAAAAAAAGTAGTGGTTTACAAATGATAAACCCCAAAGAACAAAACTTGGAACTCACCAAAAATCACTTGAATCCACCCAGCAAACAATTGAAAGAAAATCTCAACTTTTATTAATAATAATTGACTAAATTAAAAACTACAAGCATATAGGTCGCTTAAATAGGRAAAACACAAATAGTAGTCATATAAGACTTACCCTAAAATCCAACTAATAAAATAGAAACAAATCTTTTAATATGATAACAATTACTACTAAAGAATAATTAATATAATAAAAAAATTTAAATATTACTAAAAAATTTCTAAAAAGCGATAAAGACTTTAAAGCCCAACTTGGTCTTCAATTCCTCAAATTCCATTCTACATCGGTCTCCTCCACCTCCAAAGAACTCGACCTTGAGTTCTCTAGAATAAAAACCTCAACATYATGAAAGCATTAAATGTGTTAGAGATGCCATAGAATCCAGAGTTTTGATAATATAGGCATTATCGTTGATATTCTTCTGCATTTTAGCTCTCTTCTGTTCATCGGTTGCAGCTTTATACTTCGCATTCGTCGCCTCCAACTTCGCCACCTTATCTGCTTCTCTTGAGATCTCATGTTTACTATTGAATAATATCATAAAACTTTCACTATTCGTGATTATATATGGTTTCTCTGGAAGGCGATAAAGGAGGCATAGTAATTTTATGATTATTATACAAAAATAACAATATATTGTCGTGCTTTTTACAAGTCTCATCCACCCTATAATTACCTAAGTCCTCCATTGTCGAAATTTCACCAGCTTTCAATACATCTTCTTTCACGATTGTATAGTATTTCTGCTTATTTTGACTGTTAAGGACAAAATGATTTTTAAGAAATATGTTATTGATCACCTCGTGCATGATGCCTTCAATTGAGATCAGCAATTTGCATGATTCAGAAATTCCAACCAGAGGTAAAAAGATCTTCTTACATTTTGTATGTTCAGAAAAGTACGGAGTATCAATCTTAATCTAAAATATTATTTAGTCAGACCTTGAGGTTCAGGTTGTCTAATTTTCTTTTCAAAATCATGATTTTTAGTACCTCTTTCATAACTTGGAGCCCCAGCATATTCTTCTTCAAGCAATCTCCTAAGATCCACCATCTCACCGGATATGAGGTTCATTACAACAATAATCTAAGCAACAAAAGCATCGAAATTTGCTTTTGTAATTGGACATATAGTATCGTTTATCTTATACCTTATTAACTCATAGTGAATAACTGAAACAAGAAAAACCTGCTCTGATATGATGTGACAAAATTGAAAAAGTAATGAATTTATAAGTGATAAGCCCGAAAACATTTAAATTGAACCGTGGTCGGAAAACAAGCCATCTTCATCTATTGCTGATATTAAACAAAATTCAAACATTAATTGGAAAAGAAATTCTGAAAATCTGAAAAGGGAGGGTGAAGACGGAGAGAATCCGGAGGCAGATGGTGGAGGAGAATGCAGAGGTAGTGGTATTTAGCCATTTCTCATATAGGATTAAAAATGAGATTTTAACTCTAAACACCCGAGCATTACAAACTATTTCCCGAATCTTCTTGATGGAATCTGTTAAACAGGTGCAATATAGCTAAGTTAATTTAGCGGAACCCCTTCTAAAAGTCTAAAACGATGGATGTTTAAAGGATTAAGAGGTATATTTAAGAGTAGTATTGGAAATAAAAACATTTCAAAGAGTAGTATTTAATTTCCAAAATTGAAACAGCTGTTACTTCTTATATAATGCAATAAATCATGTACTACGATATAGTAAGTAGCTCAGCTTTACTACCCTCAACATAATCACAATACAGGAAACATAGAGAAAATATTCAGTAGTAACATTAAAAATTCAACTCTGTCCTAATCCATTAATTAATATACTTGTAGAGTATTTTAACATAGACACGAGCGAGGAAGAGATCTAAAAGTTTTGAGCTAAATCTAGTAGCAGACATCAGCGGTGAGGACAGAAGGTTAGCAAGTAGTTTCCGCCGGTGCAAGTGGCAATGCTGGTGGGATCATCATAGGCATAAGAGTAGGCCTTTGGACAAGCAGTTTTGAAAATCTTCGAGTATGCTGTGGGTTTGCAAGATTGTGGGCTCCCAAAGTAGCCGGTGCAGCAATATCTTGGTGAATTGAAGGCAAAACAAGCGCTCTTGCAAGCCACCACTCTTCTGTTATCATGRGATCTCACTTGAAGCCCCACTGGGCACATCATGTTCAGATCACTCACGCATCCAGCATAGCTACATTTACCTACAAAAATCAAGAATTCACAAACAAATCAGACTCCTATTTATATAAATAACCTGGATTAAAACATTTTGTCTATTTGTGGTTCTTATCGCTTCATGAGCTGATGTTCGTCGTTTCTTATGTGGTTTTAAAGGGATGATTACAGCAAAGTTGCTTTCAGAGGTAAGTGGTCCATAACGCATGACAATGGTCGATAATGAATATTCTAAAAAACAAATGAACAAAATAAAACGCTACTACAGAGACCAAAAAGATAGAATCTTGAAATGCAATTTCAAATGGGAAATTTAAATTTTATTTTGAAAGGCAGATAATCAAAGACCCAATCTTTACCTGAGCCCTTGTACGGAGTAATGGAAATGGCAAGATTATAGCCGTCAACAAGGCTAACATCATAGAAATCTTGGTCACTCCCAAGAGTAATCTCAGCAAGGGTGGCTGGAGGAGCTCCACCAATGCCATTGCAGAAGAGCGCACCACCACAGTCTCCAGTGGCACAGCGTCCATGGCCAGAGGCATCAAATGAGCAGCCATGGCGGCCCCATATGCGACCTGACCACCCTGCTGGGAGCCGGAGGGTGTATGACTTCTTCGGTGGGAGCTTGAATCCTCCACGAGCCAAGATGGGTTTTCCTGCACTTGGCTGAATCCCGGGCCAAACTGGATAGCTGCACTTGTTGTACAATGTCATCGTTGTTGCTGACACCTCAACTGTTTCAACCACATTTGCCATCAAAATCAGTACAATATCAGCAAAAGAAACGTAAATGCAAAACCGATAACTACAGTGAAAAAGCCAAAAGGAAAGGCGAGACCATATATACCAGAAATGTGAGACAAGAAGATTGAGACAAAGAACAGAATGAGGAGAGGTCTCAGCATGACTTCCATGGCCAATGGCTGTAAGAACTGAGAAGCTTTTGCTGCCTCGTCGGGGAAAATGCTCAGGGCTTGGAGAAGTCTAGTAGGACTCTGATATAACTAGCCAAGGGCATTTTGTAGGAGAGCGGAGGGCNTCGAATAAGGTATTTTCTTATTGATTTAGATAAATATTTGACCTTTAAGGCAAACACATTATTAAAGAAAATTCAAACTTCCATTGTTCATATATATCGAAGAATATATTTTATCATTGGTGCAGATAAAGATTCAACCTTTGAAGTAAATATATTTAGGAGAAGAATTGAAAGACATATAATTTTAGAATTTTCAGAGATTGTAACTCACTTCTTCAAAAATCAATAAATTATATACATTTGTCTCAACTTTTCTTGTCTTTTAATTAGACTCAAAATTTATTTGTGTATAAATTTTAGCACGCCCAGTGGGATCATCTCTATTGCCCATCTCTTCTCATCATCAAGTTCAAAGAAAAGTTCCACTCATGTACTCGTAAGGTTCAAAGGCTGCTGCTCTAGGTTCTTACTATAAGGGACCTATGAAAAGAAGTAAAGTAAGGGCTCTTTCAGCTATGGCTCCAGTAAGGCTGCAGAATCTGTTTCAAGTGATAATACAATCCCTACTGCAGTATCTATGATGATAATTGGCGTCACCTCTACTGACGAGCAACTCACCAACTTAACAAGATTGGTGGAAGGGTTGTTGAAACATATAGAGAATCAAGAAGCACAACTTGCAAAGTTAGCAAATAAAGTGAAAATAATTGCAAATAATAATGAAGCTTTAGGAAAGTAACCCATAATTCATGATGAGGTAGTATTGGCAGCAAGTTAGTTGATGAAATAAAAAATAGTGGATAAAGATATCAAAGTAACTTATGATGGCTTGATTCTTTTAGATCAACTCAAGGAATTCATTATGGAAACCATCAAGAAAATGTATATGGAAATGCTAAGTCTTCTCAAACCTATATGAAGCATTATACCTCAAAAATTGATAGCATGAAAATGCCTACCGAATATTAGCCACCAAACTAACAGCTATTCGACAGAAAGGAAAATTYGAAGCAACATGTGTCCCATTTTGTGGAGACTTGCAAAAGTGCTGGTAAAGATGGAGACTTGCTCGTTAAATAGTTTATCCATTCTTTGAAAGGAAATGCTTTTGACTGGTTCACAGATTTGGAGCCTGGCTCCTTTGGTAGTTGGGCGCAACTTGAGCAAGAATCTTTTAACTGCTTTTACACTACACGCAGAACTATAAGTATGCTGGAGTTAACCAATACTCAACAATGGAAAGATGAGCCTATTGTTGATTATATCAATAGGTAGACATATCTAAACTTAAACTACAAAGATCTTCTAAGTGAAAGTTCGACCAGGAAATGTGAATTCAAGGCATGCATTGGAGTCTTCATTATATATTGAAAGACATTCAACTAAAAATGTTTGAAGAATTGGTTGCTCGTACACACGATATAAATAAGAATCCTTATCAATCAACGTCGATGAATTCCTATCAAAAAGTCACACAAATATACGAAGATGTTGAAATTTCAAAGTGAGGGGCAACATTTTCTCAAAATTTGAAGCTATATAGTCTATGACAACAAAGTGCAAATGCTCTTCAGTGGATGAGCCTAAACTGCATGCTACTCCTTTATAAGAGTTTAACCTATCCGAATGCATCAAGAAAAAAATTTTTTTTTTTGAGTTGCTCCTAAGCGTACAAGCCTGCTCACTACTCCTTGATAAGAGTCAAAACTATCTAAATGCATCAAGAAAAAGGGAAATCAAAATGCTCCTTAGCGCACTAGCCTAAACTGCACRCTACTCCTTGATRAGAGTTAAAACTAAGTAAAATAGAAATAAATTTTCCAGTTACTCTTTAGAATGCGAGCCTAAACTGCATGTTACTTCAAAATACTCCTTATTACATGAGCCTAAACTGCAAGTTACTCATTGATAAGAGCTAAAACTGTCAAAAATATCTCAAAAAAAATTAAGTTACTTCTTAAATGTACAAGCTTAAACTGCAAGTTACTCCTAGCCTGCATGAGTTAAAACTATGGACGGTAAACAAACTACTTTGAAATACATTATGACTTGATTCCAATTTCCCTTGGGATATGTTGGCACCTGGAAGAAATTTCAGGTTCAATCAATCCTCCAAAACAAAATATATCTCGTCAAGATTTTGGGTGGTTGATGGTAAAGGCTTCGACTTAGTGTGCTTAGCTACTCTTTCTAACCAAAAGGCGACACATCATGAAAGAGAGATGACAATCCTCTTCCCTTCTTCTTGCTACAATCGATGGAATGCGTCAAATAAATGCTCGCAAAATGAGGGATTGTATCTCTTCTTAGAGTCACTTTCACCAATCAATTTTCATAGCTCAAAGGACCCAAACTTCACAAATGGCCCGCACAATGTCAGGATTTTAATCATACGTAAACAAATGATGCATATAGTGCCTCCTACATCGAAATCTTACGAAAGAGCTTCTTGTTGCGACTTAAGATCAACTTGAGCCACTCCTAGTATCTTTCAACATAGTTATATTTCCCGTTGAGCTTTAAAATAGGGCTCCATCTACCCTTGCCAGCCATGATCTGCTTGCCGATAATTTGATAACTCTCATGACGGATAGGATCAGTATGAAGAAGACTTTATAGTGAATGAAAAATCCTTCCATCTATGCGAGACACTTTCAGGAACCATTCTTCCAAGTTGGTTTAGAAGCAATGACTTTTGCAAAGGAACCTCGCATTGGAGGATTAAAAAAAAAGTCTCAATCCCTTTTATCTTCACAAATCTAGATGGAAAAACAATTCTTGACGTTAATAGAGAAATCCTTAAAGATTACGAATGCTCCGTCACAAAAAGGTAGTGCAGCCTACAAAAAAAAAAATAGAGAGGAAGAAAAAGAAGGAGAAAACTAACCTTGACAAGCTAAGAATTTGGACATCGACTAAAATAAGCAAGTAAGGATGTCAAGTGATCTTTGAAGCTTTGACTTGTGGTGAAGAAAATAAAACAACACTAACCTCCTTTTATAGATTATTGAGGCACTCTCCTTAACCAATAAGGAATAGGAATTTAATTTGGAAGGTGATTCATTCCTTAACCTACAGGGAATGAGAATTCAATTTGGAAGCTACTATTGAGTTCTTGT
This sequence comes from Rhazya stricta, assembly GCA_001752375.1. NCBI lineage: Eukaryota > Viridiplantae > Streptophyta > Magnoliopsida > Gentianales > Apocynaceae > Rhazya > Rhazya stricta. The sequence goes on along the minus strand of MEJB01000012.1, from coordinate 1,650,145 downwards.
GAAACTCTAAGCGGGAAACCTATATGGATTAGAAAACCAAAATTCGACTGAAGAGACAAGTTTGGATTTTAATTTAAGTTTTAGATTCAACATGTCAACTCCAAGCCTTACTCTCAAGTTCGAAAAAGACGGACTCGCCACAAGCCTTGAAGTGGGGGCATTTGTAGATATTAAAAAATTAATTTATTTAATCAAAATTATTACAGAATTTTAGTCTTGACTATTTAATTAAGTCTACAACAAAACTCGATTATTTTGGATCAATTAAAGTTGGGTCGTTTAGATTGAAGTCGGTCCAATATATTTATAAAGAAGGACAAAATTCTATTAAGCGCAAATAAATTAAATTATCTCATAATGGATCATATGCAGGCCAAATAAATAGTTGGGTTGACCGAATAGAAGAAGTCTAATAAGATGGATTACTTGGGCAACAAGAATCCCGTTCCAGCTAGAGATAGTTGTTCAAAGGAATACGAAATCTTTGCCTAAAAATAGGGCATCCCTCAAGACATAATCATACATACTAAACTCCCAAGGCAGGCAAAGACTCTCAATAGAAGGAAGCTCTCAAGAAGACCTAGAGATACTTTGGAGAAATGAAGATCAAGAACTTCCTCTAACAAATATACTCAAAGCTTGACTTTTGTGGTGGATCGTTGGATTTTTCATAGAAGAATATTCAAGCTTTCCTTCTTCATATATCGAAGAAAGTATTTTCTGATTGGTACAAATAAAGATTCGACCTTTGAGGCAAACATATCATCGAAGAAGATTCAAGCTTCAATTTTTCATATATATTATTTTATCATTAGTGTAGATAAAGATTCGACCTTTGAAACAAACATATTCATGTAAAGAATTGGAAGCCAAATTGTTTTAGAATTTTCAAAGATTGTAAGTCACTCATTCAAAAATCAATAAATTATACATTGATCTCAACTTTTCTTATTTTTTAATTAGACTCAAAATTTTTTTATATACAGTGTTTCCACTAATAGCCGTCATATCATCTTTCAAAGTTTTAGAAAAGGAAAAAAAAAAAAAAAAGAAGACAAAATACGAAGATGACGATTTGGAGATGGGAATGAAGATTTGCAAGTGAAGATGAAGATGAAGCAAAAATTGAAAAATTCACCATCTCCACATCTAATATTGAACCTCTGAGACTCAACATCATTGTTCATCCCTATCTCTTCATCCCATCCTCCTCTTTCGCTCTCCACATATTTCCTCTGTTGACATCCGTCACTCATCCATCAACCATGGCAAAAGAATTTGCAGAGTATAGCTTTGTCTCTTTAACCTATAATTTTTTTTTTGGCCCTTTTACACCCTTTTACATTAGAGCTGTCAAAGAACTTCCTCTAACAAATATACTCAAACCTAACTGACCATGCAAACGAGTGGGTTGGTTGCCATTTTCTTAGCCCATCGAAAGGTGGGCCGACCTATGAGTTGGGTCGGGCCAGGATAAGCCGCCTATTTATTATTATTATTTTTTTAAAAGCCTTTCACTTGTTGTGAGAGTTAATAGCCTCTAGAGGTATATYAGATGAAAGTTTAAAAGATAGATTTTGGCAACATTTAAAGTTATACTCATGGCACACACTCAAATTACATATGATTTTTGCAACATTTCAGTAGTAATACTAAAAAGTAAATTTGGGATTTTCTTTTATGTCTTTAATTTGAATTTTTTGTTATTCAATTTCCTTTCCTTTTTCCTTCCTTTATTAACAAGCAAAGATAGATATTATTGAAATARAGCATTTTATCAACCAAGAAGTTCMCTTGATGAATGTCTAAACTTTATTTAGAATTAGAACTTATAAATTTGAATATACATCTTAGGCAAACCATATTTACAAYGTGTTATATAAGAGTAATGTTATTGATGTATTAATTATTGATAACATTAAACAGCATTATATTTTTTTGAACAATTTTAATTAAATATAATGAATAATATATGCACTATAGTACGGTCATACTTTAAATATAGTTATTCAAATGGATTATAATATGGTACATTGTACTTATATTTAAATTTTTTGATGTTTAGGAATTTTTAGAGATTTTTGTAAGAATTTTTAATTATATTTTAGAAATTTTTGATGGAGTTGGGTTAGGGTTTCATAGCCCACCCCCACCTAGACTCGCCTAATCACAGACTTTTGGAGGATCGGCCCGCCAAAGCCCTTTTTGACAGCTCCACTTTATATAACTTTAATGAGAAATTGGTAGATTAAATGCTCATTTAAAGTTTTATTTTTGATGTTACTTGACCGAGTCTGGAAATGAAATAAAGCAAATGAAGTTATTGCTTCATTTTTTACAATAAAAAAAGTAGTGGTTTACAAATGATAAACCCCAAAGAACAAAACTTGGAACTCACCAAAAATCACTTGAATCCACCCAGCAAACAATTGAAAGAAAATCTCAACTTTTATTAATAATAATTGACTAAATTAAAAACTACAAGCATATAGGTCGCTTAAATAGGRAAAACACAAATAGTAGTCATATAAGACTTACCCTAAAATCCAACTAATAAAATAGAAACAAATCTTTTAATATGATAACAATTACTACTAAAGAATAATTAATATAATAAAAAAATTTAAATATTACTAAAAAATTTCTAAAAAGCGATAAAGACTTTAAAGCCCAACTTGGTCTTCAATTCCTCAAATTCCATTCTACATCGGTCTCCTCCACCTCCAAAGAACTCGACCTTGAGTTCTCTAGAATAAAAACCTCAACATYATGAAAGCATTAAATGTGTTAGAGATGCCATAGAATCCAGAGTTTTGATAATATAGGCATTATCGTTGATATTCTTCTGCATTTTAGCTCTCTTCTGTTCATCGGTTGCAGCTTTATACTTCGCATTCGTCGCCTCCAACTTCGCCACCTTATCTGCTTCTCTTGAGATCTCATGTTTACTATTGAATAATATCATAAAACTTTCACTATTCGTGATTATATATGGTTTCTCTGGAAGGCGATAAAGGAGGCATAGTAATTTTATGATTATTATACAAAAATAACAATATATTGTCGTGCTTTTTACAAGTCTCATCCACCCTATAATTACCTAAGTCCTCCATTGTCGAAATTTCACCAGCTTTCAATACATCTTCTTTCACGATTGTATAGTATTTCTGCTTATTTTGACTGTTAAGGACAAAATGATTTTTAAGAAATATGTTATTGATCACCTCGTGCATGATGCCTTCAATTGAGATCAGCAATTTGCATGATTCAGAAATTCCAACCAGAGGTAAAAAGATCTTCTTACATTTTGTATGTTCAGAAAAGTACGGAGTATCAATCTTAATCTAAAATATTATTTAGTCAGACCTTGAGGTTCAGGTTGTCTAATTTTCTTTTCAAAATCATGATTTTTAGTACCTCTTTCATAACTTGGAGCCCCAGCATATTCTTCTTCAAGCAATCTCCTAAGATCCACCATCTCACCGGATATGAGGTTCATTACAACAATAATCTAAGCAACAAAAGCATCGAAATTTGCTTTTGTAATTGGACATATAGTATCGTTTATCTTATACCTTATTAACTCATAGTGAATAACTGAAACAAGAAAAACCTGCTCTGATATGATGTGACAAAATTGAAAAAGTAATGAATTTATAAGTGATAAGCCCGAAAACATTTAAATTGAACCGTGGTCGGAAAACAAGCCATCTTCATCTATTGCTGATATTAAACAAAATTCAAACATTAATTGGAAAAGAAATTCTGAAAATCTGAAAAGGGAGGGTGAAGACGGAGAGAATCCGGAGGCAGATGGTGGAGGAGAATGCAGAGGTAGTGGTATTTAGCCATTTCTCATATAGGATTAAAAATGAGATTTTAACTCTAAACACCCGAGCATTACAAACTATTTCCCGAATCTTCTTGATGGAATCTGTTAAACAGGTGCAATATAGCTAAGTTAATTTAGCGGAACCCCTTCTAAAAGTCTAAAACGATGGATGTTTAAAGGATTAAGAGGTATATTTAAGAGTAGTATTGGAAATAAAAACATTTCAAAGAGTAGTATTTAATTTCCAAAATTGAAACAGCTGTTACTTCTTATATAATGCAATAAATCATGTACTACGATATAGTAAGTAGCTCAGCTTTACTACCCTCAACATAATCACAATACAGGAAACATAGAGAAAATATTCAGTAGTAACATTAAAAATTCAACTCTGTCCTAATCCATTAATTAATATACTTGTAGAGTATTTTAACATAGACACGAGCGAGGAAGAGATCTAAAAGTTTTGAGCTAAATCTAGTAGCAGACATCAGCGGTGAGGACAGAAGGTTAGCAAGTAGTTTCCGCCGGTGCAAGTGGCAATGCTGGTGGGATCATCATAGGCATAAGAGTAGGCCTTTGGACAAGCAGTTTTGAAAATCTTCGAGTATGCTGTGGGTTTGCAAGATTGTGGGCTCCCAAAGTAGCCGGTGCAGCAATATCTTGGTGAATTGAAGGCAAAACAAGCGCTCTTGCAAGCCACCACTCTTCTGTTATCATGRGATCTCACTTGAAGCCCCACTGGGCACATCATGTTCAGATCACTCACGCATCCAGCATAGCTACATTTACCTACAAAAATCAAGAATTCACAAACAAATCAGACTCCTATTTATATAAATAACCTGGATTAAAACATTTTGTCTATTTGTGGTTCTTATCGCTTCATGAGCTGATGTTCGTCGTTTCTTATGTGGTTTTAAAGGGATGATTACAGCAAAGTTGCTTTCAGAGGTAAGTGGTCCATAACGCATGACAATGGTCGATAATGAATATTCTAAAAAACAAATGAACAAAATAAAACGCTACTACAGAGACCAAAAAGATAGAATCTTGAAATGCAATTTCAAATGGGAAATTTAAATTTTATTTTGAAAGGCAGATAATCAAAGACCCAATCTTTACCTGAGCCCTTGTACGGAGTAATGGAAATGGCAAGATTATAGCCGTCAACAAGGCTAACATCATAGAAATCTTGGTCACTCCCAAGAGTAATCTCAGCAAGGGTGGCTGGAGGAGCTCCACCAATGCCATTGCAGAAGAGCGCACCACCACAGTCTCCAGTGGCACAGCGTCCATGGCCAGAGGCATCAAATGAGCAGCCATGGCGGCCCCATATGCGACCTGACCACCCTGCTGGGAGCCGGAGGGTGTATGACTTCTTCGGTGGGAGCTTGAATCCTCCACGAGCCAAGATGGGTTTTCCTGCACTTGGCTGAATCCCGGGCCAAACTGGATAGCTGCACTTGTTGTACAATGTCATCGTTGTTGCTGACACCTCAACTGTTTCAACCACATTTGCCATCAAAATCAGTACAATATCAGCAAAAGAAACGTAAATGCAAAACCGATAACTACAGTGAAAAAGCCAAAAGGAAAGGCGAGACCATATATACCAGAAATGTGAGACAAGAAGATTGAGACAAAGAACAGAATGAGGAGAGGTCTCAGCATGACTTCCATGGCCAATGGCTGTAAGAACTGAGAAGCTTTTGCTGCCTCGTCGGGGAAAATGCTCAGGGCTTGGAGAAGTCTAGTAGGACTCTGATATAACTAGCCAAGGGCATTTTGTAGGAGAGCGGAGGGCTAGGTACATATCTCCAGACACAAAAAGCTTACAAGCCCCATATGGCTCATGATATCACTGTGTTACTTGATTAATGAATAGCAAATAGTAAATAATTCAACCCGGTAAAAGGTGTATTTACTAGATTTCATAGTTGTGCCATATTCGTCAGTAATTTAAATTCATTGTTGCAAAATAAAGAAAACAATTTCAAAAAAAAATTGATCCGGAGAAGTAGTCGTCTACGGCTATGAGACAATGGATTTGAAAGGAGAGGGTGGGTGATAGTGACAAGTTGCTCAACTTTCTATGATGTCAGAGGGTGAGTGGGGGAGGCGGGGGGAAGGTTTGTCCGGACCCTAAGAAAAAGTGCCAAAATCACATGTTCAAAGGGMATCCTTCTGCTTCTTCTGCTTCTTGAGTGACCTATTAGTCTGCACCCCCTTCGTTGTTGTACCATTCTCCATAACAAGGTCAAATATATATCTTCTCACATGTTCCCCCACAGCGCGTTCAAAACACTCTTCTCCGTCAAAGTCTTAATTATAAATCTTATTTCTTTCAAAAAAAAAAAGGAAAAAAAGCTCTGAATCTTATTAATAATTCTCTTATCATTAAGTGAGGTTCTCAGTAGCGGATACCCAAGCGGTGAATTTGTGAAGTAAACTTGCATATTCTTTTCCTATTTTCTATTCAAAAAAATTATAACAAATTAATTCAAAAATTTTATCTTTAAGAAAAGTGTAAAATCCAAATATACAATATATTAAATTTTACATTTATAGTAAAGAATCGTTAAACTAGAAGTAGAAAAAGAATGAGGGGTTGTGAAACTACACAGTCCCACGCGTTGTAAGGTGAAGGTAATGAAACGAGTGAAGAATAAACGGACGGTGGAGATGAACTGTGAGGCGCAGCATTAAAGAATTTGCAGGACTCGAGAGTTGTGAGATGAAGGCCCACACGACCGAATCAAATGGAATTGTTGTCGTTTAGTAATTAACGTCTTACGAAGATCTGAAGAAAAGGATTATAGGAAACTTCCCAAATAGAAATAATGTACGGAAACAAATTTATATGAATTAATTTAGGAAAAAATGATGTTTTAAAAATCTTATTTATATTTATTATAAATCAAATTAACTGGACTTATGACAAATTTCTTTATCTTTTATACACTCTATATCAATAGTGAATAAATAGTCATCTCTACTTGGTCATTGGCCCAAAATTGATAGAATTTGAAGAGTATGAAAACTTTGTGTTTAGACAGCTGAATTGATGAGCTTTTTACATTTACAATTGAATTGTCATCATCAACTTGTCTTTTCTCTCTTCCATTTTTAACCTTTTTCACCTTTTACTTTGCTTCTTCTCTCCCTCTCGAATCAGTCCAAGCTTTTCTTATGAGTGGCTTTGTTTGTGAAAAACTTGAAGCCTTTATATGGCCGTTGTTAACTAGTACTTTTGCCTTACTTTATTTTGAGTTAAGTTTCCAATTATTTTACAATCCAATTCAACTCCAGATTTCATTCGTTAGGTTACTTGAGACCACAAACCCATTTTCGCTTTAGTAATATTAAAGTCTTGAAGATTATTCAATCGTATCAATGAGCAAAATTGCATGTTTTTTCAAAATTTTTAAAATTATAAACTATTTTAAAGAAAATCGAGAATAGCTAAAATAAGTTTTAGCTTATAAAACAAGGTTAAAAGCAGCTGCGGCCATATAAAGTTTGGATAAATAAATTAAAAAAAAAAGTTTAGTAGCAATTTTCATCATAATCCAAATGAAAAGACCTAAGAGTAAGTTTGCAGGCGGCCCATTACAAATGATGAGACTCCAAACTTAAATCATCAGTTTAAAGAGCTTCTAATTGGATGGATAGGAAAAGGCCACCTCCTAAAAGGCCCACAGTAGGTTCATCTATTTGGGCTATCTCAAAGTCATAGTTACATTATAGAAGGCTCAACTACAGCCATCAAAAAATGGGTSTCCGCTGGATCAACTCAGCACAWGCACACACGTTGCATGCACAGACTCATCAGKTACGCTTTCCCTCATGCACTTCAGCTGCTGTTCCTTCTGGATTATTGACAAATTTTAAAGGATAACATACTATTTTAGTTTAATAGATTTTGTTGCTTATTGATGAATTTTGTGATGAATGATATTTTCATACTTTATTAATTACTATGGAATATGATGTATTATCATAATCATTTAAATGTTTTGTTAGGAATTTTTTAAGGAATTTTTAGATTTTTTGAGATTTTATGATTTTTATTATTTATTATTATTTTTGATGGATTGGTCCGCCTAATGCATAACTCACTTTGGTTGGGGTTTTCCCGACCCACCAATCCAATAGGTCGACCCACCTAAAGGAAGGTTGGTGGTTGGCCAGCCTACAGGCCGGTGGATGGGCCCATCTGATAGCTCTAGGCTCAACAGATCTATCTGACCTCGTTAAAACCCAACCTTAATATTCGAACCAAAATTCTAACTGAAACTACTCAGACAAATTAAACATGTTTATGGGGTAGGCTCTAGGCTAGTTAGAACTCCGGCCCAATCATTCTTATTCTGTCATTGTAAAATCAGACTCTCAAATTACGCTAAAATAAGCTCCATTAATTTGAAACTTCTTATTAGGGTTGAGCATAAAACTCCTTGAGGATTGATCAAATTTTCAACTTTGTATGTGATTTTTAATTTGGTTACATTGTATCTAAGTTGGAAAAAGTCCATCAATAATTTAACGGATTTAAAGAACATTGTGACATGTCTAAAATGCTCCTTATGTTTATGTAATTTTAGAAAAATAACATTACTCCTACTTTTCGAAGTTAAAAAAAAAAATGCAATGAAAAGAATAAAGAAGATGAAGAAAGGGAAACGAGAAATAAAGGAAGAAAAAAAACTACCCTAAAAACCTCTCTTTTCCTCCTCTTCTATACCATCAACGACCACCATCACCTCTTCCTCTTCCTTTTTTCCTCCTCTTCCACAATTGGCACCCTCCTACCATTAAACCCAACAATCTCCCCAAAGATAAAATTTCAAGAAAAACACAATGACTGTAAACCTCTCATCCTCTCCACCATCTTATCTTTCTTAGTTAGTTCAAGAGCAAAAATTTCATAATATTCTTCAAGACCCAAAGTCAACCTCTCAATATCATTTTCATCATTAGTTTATTGTTCATTCTTTCCTTCACATTCCAATCTTCATTGCAATAACCAATTTTTATATGAAAAGAGTAGATATCAACATGGTAAAAGGAAATCTTTCAGGACTTGCGCTACACGAGGACTTGATTTTGTTGGGTTTGAAAAGAGTAGATATTGCCACTAGGCTGTGCAAGATACTTCCCTCAATAATTGATGAATCATAAAGTGCTTTTGTGCAAGACAAGCTGATAATTGACAATGCATTTATAGCTTAGCCTTTCATTGGCTAAAGCAAGGAAGGGGAGAATGGCCAAAAATGGTTCTAAATTTAGATATGAGCAAGGCCTCTAATAGGGTAGAGAGAGGGTATCTTGATTGGCTGCTTTGGAAGCTAGGTGTTTTTGGAGGTAACTAATGTGATCATGTAGTGTGTTCAATTAATATCCTTTGAGGTGTTGGTTAATGGAATCCCAACCAGATCTCTCAAACCAAGTTGAGGGATCCAATAGGGAGACCCCCTATCACTATTTCTTTTTGTCATGGGTGAGGGCCGTTCGAAAGGGTAAAAATGAGGAGAGGAGGCCTTGAATTTACTCATTTGTTTTTTCGTAGATAATAGTTTGCTTCTCTTACAGGCCTCACTAAAGAATGCACACATGGTGAAGGAGATATTGGCAAAGTATGAGGAGGTGTTTGGTCAAGAGATTAATCTTCAAAAGTCTTCAATAGTATTTGTGGATAAATCGGTGGAGGATACCAAACGGGAGATTTGTGGAGAAATTAGTATTTCGAAAGACAAGAGACAAGAAAGATATTTGGATCTTCCTTACATGATAGGGAGATAGAAAGTTGAGATCATTTCTTTTATTAAGGAGAGCATATAGAAAAGGGTGTGTGGATGGAAGGAAAGACTTTTATTGTAAGCGGCAAAGGAAGTTCTTATCAAGACAGTTCTCCAAGCCATCCTAACATGTCATGTCGTGCTATCTTTTGCCAAATTATATGAGGAAATTAGTTCACTCATTAGAATTTTTGGTGGGGTAGAGAGGCAGAAGGTAGGGATTATATTGGAAGAAGTGAGATTCACTGTGTCAGCCTAAAGCCGAGGGGGATTGGTTTTAAAGATATTGAAGATTTTAATTCGCTCTTTAGGCAAAACAAGCATGATGTATAGTTATAAATCCTRACTCCCAATTTGGAAAAGTTCTAAAGGTAAGGTMCTATCCTACTGCTAATTTTTTGCAAGCTAATATAGGCACCTCATCATTGGCACAGTATCTCAGAAGGCAGAAACCTACTAATTATAAGGTTGAATGAAGAAAAGATTCCAATATGGAATTCTCCATGGCTTCAAACCCAATGTGATTTTCGTCATATTTGGGAATTTATTCTACCTCAGGATCTAAAAGTGGGCAACTTATTGTAAAAAATCATTTCAGATGGAATGTGGGGTTGTTGAGGCCTTATTATCAAAGAGAGATATTGATGATGTAGTGAAAATCTCTCTACCACTGGCGCCATGCGAAGATAGAATTGTATGCCATTATGAGAAGAATGGAGATTCAGAGTTCGCTCGAAATATAGGGTGGGAAGAGAGTTTATGGGTATATGTAAAAAGCTTGATGTGGAGTGCTCAACATCTGATGGAGATCAAGGGTCTTTTTGGTTGTAGATTTGATGTTTATGTATCCCACATAAACTTTTGCATAGCGACTCAACCATGGTATCCTCCCTGCTCAAGTAAATTTAGCTAAGAAATTCAACATTGAGAGCTTGTCATGTCCCTTCTGTAAGAGTGAGGAGGAAACATAAATATATGTGCTATTTGATTGTCGATATGCACGATAGATGTAAGATGGGCAAGGTGGGCATTTGATCAGTGAAGGAATTAATGGTGAGCATGCTGATTATCAGGGAACTCAATGTTGAAGGGGATCTAGAACTGTCGGTGTTGATGTGAGTTACCTAGTATGCTCGGAACAAATGGGTGTTTGAGAATAAGTTATCTACGGAGGAGGAGGTGCTTACTATAACAAAATAACTATCTATTTGAGTACTAGAATTGCTGCGGAGCAATAGGATAGTTGTGCAGGAAGAAAGGGGGTCTTTAGCCATTCACAACCATCGTAGATGGGCCTTAAGGTGAATGTCAACAGCCCTTAACAAGATGGAGTTGRGGGGATTGGGGGTGTAGTTAGAGGAATGAATGGTTAGGTAGCTACAACTTTTAAAGTAAGGGTTAATAGTGGTAATCAGGCTGAACATGTGGAATTATTGGCCATTTTGAAAGGATTGCAAGTTGCTGAGGTTTTTGAGTTGGACAATTTCCTGGTGAAATTTGATTCTCTTGCAGGGTTTTTATCAGATTGGGGCTCTTTATGAGAGGCAATTGGGCGTTGGCTTTTTGTTGAATTCCATTTTGAACTTTAGCTTTAACGTGAGGTATATGAGTGTTTTTGGAGAGAAAATGCAAGGCGGCCACGCATCCTATATTTTCTCCTATCATACTTTGCTTTGGTATTTGAAACTGTATATACGGCAAAACACCCCTTAGAGTCGCGTTCTACCTAAACAAAACTCATAGTACTAAAACATTTTCATCGTCTTCTAGAGTTAAAATTAAGGTAAAATATTTTACTCCAAGTCTCCCCCGCTGTAAATCGTACTACGCTGCTGTAAATCTCCATTGCTGCCATGTTGTTCCTTCGCTTTTTGACCTCTTCGCTTCATTTTGATCAAAGGTTAGTCTGAGCTATAATATATTTTTATCAAATGGATTGTGAATTAATTTCTCAAAAAGGAAATGAAGTGGAGGAGAGAGATAGCCAGCTAGCTTCCTCTCTAGGATATAAACTAAGTTAATTTGGTGTCTTGATTGATTAGCTTAGTTAATATGTTTTTAGTAGGTTTATGACGAAGCCTATAAATTTTCTTCTCTTTATCGAAGTCTCTCTTTGCGTTCTCCTATTGTAGTTAGTACTATAATAAGGGTAGATTATAGTGACTAAGGAATCGGAATAAAGGGTCGAAGTGCTCACTAACTTAATTTGGAATCACATTCTCCAATATGGAGTTTGCRRAATTGCTAGATTGATTCATAAGAGAGCTATAATGAATGGGTTTCATAATTTCATAAGAATTAATTTTTCTTTGTCAATGATGAATTAAAATGCACGTGAAGAAGTAAATCTTCTAGATCTTCCATGCTACTATTTACTTATAAGTGATCATTCTTTACATCATTTGATTTTCGTCATGTTTGATTTATTTATTGTTATTACTATTCTTCAATTTTTGGTTTTTATTCATTTGAGAAGGGAACTTTTAAGGAATTTAGTAATTTGGTTGGTGATTTTTGTTGAAGGGTTTGGTGGTTGGGTGGCATTCAATAGTCTTTTAGGGTACTTAATTCACTTTATGTTTGAAGTAAAAGAATGAATGAAAAAAGAGATATAGAAAGGATTTTCCTTTTCTCGGAGTAAAATCTAAAAAAAAATAAAAGGAAAATGAGGGATATTGAGAATTAAAATTTAATGGATGGATTGACATTTCAAATTGACTCCTATCATATTTCTTATTCCCCTTTTCAATTAAATGAATATAATAATAAAAATATCTTATAATTAAATCTTTCTTGAATTTCAAACTAAACCTTTCTAAAAATAATAAAAAAGAAACCAAAAATAGGCATGGAAGTGGGGTATTTTGGAGATTCACACTTATGCTGGTCATGGCCCAAAGACTTCTCTAGAAGTGGTTAGGGATGAGTAAAAGTACTTATTTGGATTTTTCACTAAATTCCATTGTTGTAGATCTCGATCCCTTGGACCTTTCCATGCTCATTAGGCTGGGGGAGCACCGTTCTTCCCATATATGGTAGGGGGACAACAAAGTTACCCGTGAGCGACAACTGATGACCTGCATAATGATGGACCTTTTTTTGAGGGATATTAAGTAGCCTCCCTTAAGAGTTAGGGATTATATTGCTATCACTAGATTTGGGGGGACTGCACAATTGGGGAAGATATTGGTAGACCACATTTTGTTGACTGTGTTGGTCGAGAGTGGCATCTCAAGACCACACTTTTTCATTTTGTTGGAAAGGAGGCTACTATCATTCTACAGGATGTAACCATCTTATTAGGTTTGCCTATGGATGAGCATAGTATTACTGGCACTCTTATGGACTATTAGAAGCTAGAGTGGCATGCTATGTTTGAGCGACTATTAGGTTATAGACCGACACTTAGTGAGATTTTGGGTAATAAGCTTATTATCAACGACTTTCAAGATGTCGTTATGGCTGCATTGGATGAGGGTATCAATGACGTCCTTCATACGTAGAGGGCTCACTACCTTATCTTATTCCTGTTGGGTGGTATGATTTTCACAAACCACTCCTGGAACAAGTCCATATGTGGTACTTTTGTTGGAAGAATTGAAGAAGCCTAGTACCTATAGTTAAGGTTGAAGGGTCCTAGCTCATTGTTATCGTCCTCTATGCAATGAGATCAATACGAGGACTCGCGTGCAGCCGTTCTTGTGCAACTGTTGAATGATATCCTCGTATTGTTTGTTTCCCAATATGAATGATCATTTACAATTATATTAATTATTTGTAGTTTTAACTGTTATGGATTTGGGAGCACATTCTGCTTATATGACCGATCATGAAGGATATTTCTCGTATAGTAGTCGAGCAGGCCCCTTATGGGGCACAGTGGTGTGTTCCTTTGGTTATCGAGATCAGCTTGATGCAATATCTCCCAATTCGATAATCGGATTTCGTAATAGTTCAATATGTTCATTGTTACGATTTAATAGTCAAACGTATTAAGAAAGCTTATGGAAAGACCTTTCCTATTACCTTTAAGCAATGAATAGCCTAGCATGGTAGTATAGGTAAACTAATTTATAATGACAGAATCATCTATATACCAAGATGACAAGTCCATATAGTATATATATTCTCATTGGAATTACTTATAAAGATTATAAGGCAGAATATTTCGCAGCCAGTTTTACATAATGTACAATCTTACCAAATAACTCCATATGGTCTCAAAATAACTTATAATGATAAATTTATCTTCCTCTAATAGGATTTAAATCTTGATGATATTCTTTGGGAAAACAGTCTGCTTTTACACTAGCGAGATCCTGATCTGCTATCAACGTATTGGTCAAAGCGGTAACAAAGGTACGGAAGCATGTTGGACCCTTTATTTTATAATTAAGATAGAAAAAATTGCTATGTTTTGTTTGGATATTTAAACTTACATTCTCTCTATTATCTTCAAAATGATAAATATTTGGATAGTTAATTCGACTGCAATTATCTTATAGATAAAACAAATTTTTGTGATTTTGAACCTAACCTCATTATGCCCAACCTAAAATAAAGGGTCCAACATGATGTAATAAAGGGATTAAACAACCAATAATTATAGTAGGATCATTTTTAATTAAATGTCCTTTATTTTTATTTCTATAACACTGGAACTAAATATGCTATTTTGATAACCCTTTACACTTTTGGGATAAAAATCACATAAAAGCTAAATTAGAAATGAAAGATAAAAATAAAATCATTTTTAAGGAGAATCGTAGTACCAATCTTCATCATCTATAGAGTTATTATCATTATACAATAGGATAAACACACAGTTCAAGGATATAATGAATTGGTCTAAATTACTACTAAAGTGACATCTATACCCTTATATTGAAAATAAGAGAATTAATTGTATGAGAGAAAAGATGTGACTTATGATGTTGGTTTGAAAATAAAATAAGGGTGAAGATGGAAAAAAAAACATTTAACAATGCCTTGGTAAGTAAGATGTGACATACTTTAAAAAAAAAAAAAAAAAACCTATTGTGACATACTTTAAAAAATGAAGGGAGTAATTTAATTTTTGTTTTTTATTTCTTTCTAGTTTGTTTGGACACGGTATGACTCTACACTACAGACTTTGGATATCTAGAGGTCGGAGCTTTCACTGATATGTTGGGAGATCGTGGAGCTTACATACCCTCGTAGAGTGATGCAGCAGTTTCAGTTTGAATAAGTGATCCCACCTGCAACCCGTACACGTATTCCTTACATCGTGTACAACTCCGTGGACGGGGTGGCATCAATTGGGAGCATGAACACTAGGCTCATATTCTGCAGTGTGATGCTCACCATATTTATGTCGTCATCAGTGATGTGGTCCATGACATTCGACATCCCATGGGAGATTACCTGGAGTGGTACCATCATATTTCTCGTATTTTGATCGGCAACCCCGAGCATCGCCATCTGAATAATGAGGGGTTTCAAGGCACTGGTTCTAATATCCAGTTCATAGTGAGTATTTTTCTATGCCTCATATTGTAGTAAGAGTAATTGCACTCAACTTTTATGGATGAAATACACGATTCATGATTATAGTATTTATCAGCAAACTATTACCCTCTATTGTGATAATACTAGTGCGGTCAACATGTCAAAGAATCCTGTTCAACATTCATGCACTAAACACATAGATATAATGCATCACTTGATTTGTGAATTTGTTGGAGACAACCGTTTTAATTGAACATGTCTCTACTAAAGATCAACTGGTTAATATTTTTACAAAAGCTTTTCCAAGTCAAACCTTTCTAGACTTAAGGAAGTCTGTTGGAGTTTGTTCACAAATGTGAAGCATGTCTTATTAAGGATAATTATTATGCATAAGCGCTTMATCTTATACTCTTTCTTGGTTCTAAATTGTCTTCCAGTGTGGTTCAAGTGTGGCCCCTATGACTCGAGTTATCTATGTGCTTCGCTGACTGAGATTTGTTTTTGTATTAAGATGTCTAGTAGTCTCTATACTTGTTGGTACCCTTACAACTCCCTACAAAGTCCTTTATTGGATGGCAACACCTATTGATGAATGAAAGCCACCTTAAGTACATAGTTTTAGATAGTGTCCCCTATTTTACGACTACTCTACCATGGGAAATACTATCTCAATATGTAGTGAAAGTCACAGTAAAAAWAATAATAATAATTATTGAGTGGTCTGTAATCTTATTGTGAATTCATCATGTTTGCAACAAGAATCTTTGAGGTAATATCTCATGTTAACAATTAATTTTATTGAGGGAATAAGGTGTTGATTACTATTCCTGTTGAGGACACGTACGCACACATATCTTTTGGTTGAAGTTAGTTGTTGGTTTTTGTCTTGTATTCTTGATTATTTTTAAGACACCACTGTGTAGCATATGTCTCATGACAAATTGGCCCTAATAGCTAACTTATTGGTCCATTAATATGAAATTTCACTTTTTATGGTGTATATTTTGAACCTATGCATTATAGCATATCTCTACTCTGACATGCATTATCATCTATCTGATTTATTCTCATTGAGTRACAATCTCTTGTGGATTTTACCTTCATTCATCAAAGAATTGGTTGGTTAAGTTTCTTTTTTTTTTTTTTTCTTTTACAATAAAAAATCATCACTTTAGAGGTTTCTAATTTTTTTTTTCCTTCTTTCCTTCTCTGTTGTTTTCCTAAAGTTTTTTTTGCAATATTTTATTCCTCGGCTTCTTAGATTACCACTTAGCTAGGACTGAATTGTTTTTGTTGACCCTTATCTGTGCTACTTATCACTATTGCTCATGAATAAAGGAGACACACCACAATAAAGGATTTTTTTTTTTTTTTGGGGTCAAATGCTTAAAAACATGAGGGACTGAAAAGGTAATATATCCTTTTCGAGGGACTAAGATCACAATGTTTTTCCTTTTGTTTTTTGTTTCTTTCTTTTTTCTTCTCCCTATTTTTTCCTGTTGCCTTCCTTTTTTCCTTCTTTAGTTTTGTTTCTTCTTTTGTCTCTCTCCTATTCATCTTCTATCTCCCCAATTTCTCTCTTCTGCATTAGATTCCCTCCAATYTTGATTACCCAGCGCCATGGTGAAAATGCGCCACCACATTTGTCTTTTCATCCACTGCTCTGGTTGCTTCCATCCATTGTCGTTGCTCTAGWCTCGCGAACCATAACCCGAGGGAAAAAAGCGCAATGTTTCTCCCTCAGTTGTTTCTAGCTAGCCAATTGATTCCAATGTTTAGCGAGGACATTCCTTTGCGCGACTTTCGGCTTCTTCCTCCCGACGTCGAAAGCCTCCACCAATTTCATCTCCTACTCCATGCTCTAATGAGAAGCCAACAATGGTAACTCATGTTGCTGGTTACACCTCCAAATCTATTCCAGTTAAGTTTACATCCTTTCATACCCCGAAAAATTGGGCATCTTATCAATCTCGATACCCTGATCTAGTTGACTCACCTTAGGCTTGGATAACATAGGAGACATCGCGTCAAGAGCACATGGAAAGACTAATCTAAATTTAATAAACATCCAATCATTGCTGAATTACTTGTGGATATTGATGACTTTGAGGAATTTGGGTTGAATGATATTTTGCATCAACGGCGTTGGCATAGAACTGTTACATCCTTACATGTTCCTTCTGTGACTTTAATTAGGGAATTTTATCCGAATATCGACAGGAAAATCGAGTCTCCTGGTGACTTTCAATTTATGATTTTCTATCGTGGTAAATGGGTGTTGTGTAGCCCTTCTGCTTTGCATCTTCTGATTGTTGAATATGCTGAATTTTCTATGGATTCTAAGTTCAATATGTCTAAGATGACTGCAAATTATGTGGTGATATTGTGTTTATGTGGCCTCCTTCCGGGGACTTGTTGTCACTTGCTTAAGCCATTTATACAGAATTTTATATCGCACTTCATTGACGAATTGGTGCCTTCTCGGCATAGTGCCACTCTTCAAGCTGATAGGGCTAAGTTTCTATATGTAGTTGGGACGGTTTTATGTTCTTATAAAAGACTTATTTCTATTATATATTGTTCTTATGAGAATGTTATTTGCTTATTTTACTCTTTTAGTGAGGATGACGATGTTCTTTTTTTTTTTTTTTTTCCATTTTGATCTTTTAATGAGGATGTTATTTGCTTATTTTGTTTTATTCAATTGATATTTTAAGGTTAAATGACAAGTTACTGTTGTTCTATGTGTTGTTTTGAAGAGAATGTAGTTCGTAGGTATTTTGGAAAGGCGTAACAAGATTCTAGATAAAAACGGGGTTGGATTTTGCATTTTCTACATCGATAGCTCTACACAATCTTGATGTATATATTTATTTACTAAAATTTTTATAAAATAATATGAAAACGTGTAAAGTTTGTCGCGTTATCCGTAAAAATGCGGTTCACTCTAGCCTTATGAATTGAAGGATATATGATAGAATACGAAGTATTTAAAAAAAAAAAAAAAAACGAAAATGTGAATCTTCCCCACGTTATGGCTAGAAGATGACACGAACCTGCTTAGCGTTAAAATAAAAGTTCAAAATGGCTTTCAGCCAATCTGACAAAAAAAACCCTGTCTCGCTGCCATGCGAAAGCTCCAAGAGGAAGTCCAGTATCTCTCCCATCTTGGCGCAATAGTACATCATATTAAAGAGAGAAGTAGAGAGCTGGGGGGATTGTTTATGCCCCAAGGACAGCTAACCAATCTGCTCATTGTTGGCTAGGAAGGAATGCCTAGTAGAAGATGATTTTCTGTAGGTGGCTACAGCCCCAGATGATGTAATTCATTCTGCCTTGGCTGACATATTTGCAGCTCAAGTATAATGTTGGGTCTTTGCTTTAAAAAAGAAAACTAAGTATTGTGGGGTGTTTTCTATTATCTACCATAATGTAGAGGGCTAAATTGCAACTTTGTAAAAAGGGTCAATTTATATTGTCTGCTAGTTGGACTTAAAGTGTTGTATTTAGTTATTTTCTAAATTAGAGTTATATTTCAATGGAGGGTAAA
Organism: Rhazya stricta; assembly: GCA_001752375.1. Lineage (NCBI taxonomy): Eukaryota > Viridiplantae > Streptophyta > Magnoliopsida > Gentianales > Apocynaceae > Rhazya > Rhazya stricta. Next base: position 1,631,472 of record MEJB01000012.1, on the reverse strand, counting down.
AGGAAAATGTAGAGGAGTGTAAAGACTTTTGGATCAAGACTCTGCAAATACAGTTAAAGCATCTCCACGTGGTAATTAATACTATGAGGAAAGGCCCCTGTATGAAGTATTGACAATACGACTGTTGTGAATTATCACTCKCTTCCTTCTCTGCCAGAAATCGTTGTTCAAATGCTATCCTTGAATCTGAATCTGCTGTTCTATACTTTTCACACAGCTTTTATTGTAAGGTTTTCAGTTCTAGCTAGGTGTCATTCTTGCTTTCTTTAACATCTTTTGTTCACTCAAGATCTAGAGAGAGAGAGAAAGAGGGACAAGAGGGACAAGAGAAGATCATATTGATTGAGATTTAAATGATGACCTCATGATATACACATAGATAGGAGAGTAAGAGGGAGAGAGAGAGATTGCTGTAATTATATACATTGACATTGATCACATGATGATGATAGCTCCTTCATGGTTATAACTACAGGAAGGAGGGATCGGAAGTTGTTTCCTGGTTTATGTATGTTTTGCTGTCCAGGTATTGTCACTTTCTTCTGCACCCAACCTTTTCTTACTCCCCCTCCCCCCCCCCCCCCCCGCGACCACCCCACACATGCACACCAAACCCTGGCCCGAGCTCCATTATATCACCCTGCCGTATTACCAATCATTACCGAGCTATAGTTTTCTTTGTTTATGAATACATAATTCTTTCGTCCCTCACTCTCTCACACGATCTTACTTGTATACAGCATTCATAAGGTCATGGTAAATAGATGAATTGACTAAGGTTCGAGAGGAGCTAGCAGTGTATTAGAACCATATATATATAAAAAGGGAAGTTTGGAAAAGAGAATCTGAAAAATCTGCCTTTGGATCATTTCAAAGTGTCAATAATGAGACATATGAAGGGGAGAAAAGAAAATGAGGTTTGACTCACTCGGGGTTAAAAGCATAATACCTTATTTCTAGGTTAGAAGTTTAGTTAGAAGTAGTAAAAAGTACAACAAAAATATTCAGAGAAGAATCTCAAGCATCCTCTTCCAGTCTCACCTTTTCTCCTTTTCCAGTTTCAAGTTCTCCTATTCGTCCTTCGGGATCGTAGCTTGCAGAACAGATAATGTCCAGATTTAGAGAGAGAAACCCTCATCACATGATCAAATCTGGTCACAGGAAACCTCCTCTGCTACTTGCATTAGATCGATAGTGTTCATATTCAATGACAGTAGAGATCGGTTTTTAGCTTTCTTCATACACACTTTGCGTGATCGATGAGAAGTGTTTTACGAAGTAATTATAGAAGAAGAGAACCGAGTGAAAACGATGAAAACGTTCTTATGATTGACACTAGTCACTAGTACATTCTCCTCGTGAACTTGCCAAAGCTATCCTTTTCATTTCAGTAGAGAAGATGACAATTTATAATTGTACAACAAAGAAAGAAAAAGGTCCCAGTGGACAGAATGCTTCCCTGTCTTTCATTCTTTGTATTTATGAAAGGAATGTAGAGAAAACATATTATATTCTATAAATGTAGCTGCATATCATAAAACCCTTAGCCAAAGTTCCTAGTCACTTCAACATCCCATTAGAGATCTCTCGAATTTCAACGTCAAAAAACCTTCTCATCTTAATCTATTTTAGAACCCTTTGTGATTGGGAGACTCATCTCTCTCTCTTTCTCTCTCTAAAGCCGCATGATCAAACATGATTGATCAGAATGATACACAGATAAGTTGAAACAAGGTCTAGCTATACTCCCTCGGAATACATACAGTACCTGTGGAGTGTCTGTGATTCGTACTAAATCTTAGCTTTCATTGATTCAACCCAACATTGTCCAAATGCATTTTAAGGCAAGCTTACATCATCTCAGTCCACATGTATACAAATGCAGTCTTCAAGAAATGTTACATCAAGAACKACAATAATCTTAATTATATATATATAGCCATTGGATCAAATATCCCCTCTACTTAATATTGCTTGGTTTTCAGTTCTTTAGTGGAAGAAACTCGAAAAACTTTTGAGGAGTGATTGTAGATGTATTCATTTCTGAGATTGCAATCGCGGCTTCCTTCTGTCCACCATTTTCATGATTGTCTTGGCTGCTTTGGAGGGGAAAGAGTTGGAGGGTTTGGGACTCGCAGATACTTCCTTCATGGACGCTATTATCATCGAGTTTGACCAAATTATCTTCTTCATAGGGTGGGAGAAAAATGTTCAGATTCTGAGGCTTGAGTTGCTTTGATCTTCTCACAGTTGCAGCTGCTGCTGGAATTGTTACATGGGAAGAAGATGAAGAGTTTATGAGGTTGGTGGGAGATGATGAGCCAAAAAACTGCATCATTTGCCACGTGGCATTTCTTTCCTCAAGGCTCTTTCTTTGTTGTAATTCTGCCTCATCGAACTGTACCCATCCGTCTGCTCTACATTCTGGAATTGCTGCTTTTGCTGCCCTTTGCATTGAAACAGATTCCTGAAAAATCATAGGCATAGGCATGCATGGTTATGCATTTGAGCCACTCAATAGCGTCCTACAAAGCTGTTAAAGAATCTAAAAACCCCTATAATGCCTGATGTAAGTTGACCAAATATTTCATCCTAAAAAAAATTGTACAGCTAAAGCAAGATCCCGAGAAAGCATCAGAAATTTAGATCATTTGGAAATGGAGAGTCCGAATATAAAACGATGATCTCGAATACAGCTTATAAAATGAAATGCCCAACTAGCTAGACCATATATTATAGGCTATAATAAAATGAGGAGTTGGAGTTTGGAACTCAAACCTTTAACAATTAGTTACTCAGATCGACTACTATATATTTAGGCTGCGATATAAGTGCTCCTCCATAACATGGTTACTTTTTATGCCCTAAATTAACACTCAATAAAAAATACAGAATGCCATGTCATGGGTGCCCAAATAGATTGACCTAAAGGCGTGAATGAGCACGAGACCCAAGAACCCTAGCTTCCTTTCATAAGAAGAGCAGCAGACCCGACAGAAAGGAAGGATTGCAGCTTTTAAATAGTTTCATTTCCCAACAATCAAATCTCTTTTAGAAGCCCCTCCTGAATTCCTTGTTTTTTTATCATTTTAAGACCTAATGCTACGACTATTACTTTGCATCATTGCATGGCCATCATGTAATCATATCGATGACTATTGGCTGATTAGTGAAGTCTACATTCTAGTCTTGTGCTTTTTGGATCTCATCAAATGTTAGAGATGAAGCAAAATATAAAAATTAGGACTTGAGATGAAAGACAAAGAAAAGCAAAGTAGACCTCTGGAGGAGTACTACTGCAGTTCATAGGAGATACCCAGTTTTTGGTCCGTTCAACTTCTATACCTGTCCCATTTGCCCCTGTAGAATGTAGACAGAAAGAAAAACAAAAAAGAATATAACTTTACATCTCATGCACCAACCAGTATAGATCAAAAGCACAAACAATTAAATCTCAATTCGACTTTTTATCTCAATAACAACAAACAAATGCAGTGGAAAGTCGAAGTCATTCATCAAGCAAGATGACATACGAACAACTTTACATTAACTGTAATGTAAATGAGCTAGTGAATGGTAAGTTAAGAGCATATCCTTGTATGATGTTTACCTGATTCTTTCCTTTCCGTGTCTTCCACATTGTGGGTTTGTTCATCAGAGGTAGATTCGAGCTGTCGACGACGTTTTTGTCTTTCTCTGGCCTTATGATTCTGGAACCAGTAGAACACATTTTTGCCTTCAATCTTTCCATATCGTCGGAGTTGTGCAGTAATATGCTGAATTTGCTCCGCTGAAGGCGTTCGAGTCCCTCGTCTATACAATTCCTCTAGGGTCTGTAGCTGTTCTGGGGTGGGATTCCAGCGTGAGCTCACTACCACCTGTTGTGCGTTGAACTCTCTCTTACTTTGCTCAGTCACCGCAGCTGCAGAAAAAGAAAATAGCATCACGACAGGTGCATGTGCAGTTTAGATTCTATAACAGTAAAGAACAGTATCAAACAGATATATATACCAAGATGGTGATTAAAAGAAAGAAGATCAGTGCCGTGGATGCGACCTAAACATGGAGGGTTTATTGCCGTTGCAGCAGCTGGTCTTGGCATCAGAGTCCGGAGCTTCCGGCCACTGAAGGAATCTCCACCATCATTGTATCCCATCATCCACATGTTTTATGGCAGAAGCGAGAAAGTCCCCTTTTTTTTTTTGTCTCAGTTGTAGCCTTCACGACAACAACAGAAGGATTGTTATAACGTTGAATGGCTGCTTAGTGCAAAATGAATATGTAAGCTAGCTGGTGGTTCAACAATGGTGATGGAGTTGCATAAAGGAGAAGAAAACAAGAAAGGGAGGTAGAGGTGATTTAAATAAAAGTTGCAGAATCGTGGCTTAAAGAGGAGAAATGGGTTTATCACGGCAAAGATGTTGATGCTGGTAATAAAAGAGAGAATTTCTCGATTCAAGTTGAACTCAGGAATAGGGCATTTGGGATTTGAGTTTCAGAGAAAGAGATTGAACATGAGAGACAGAAAGAGAAAGAGAGACAGAGAAGGAACGGTGTTGGTCTATATTGAAACAAAGTGAGCCTTGACATGAGGTTGACTGGGCTACATCTCAAGGCAATGAGAGTATGAGAGAGAAGAAGGGAAAAAAAGGACAAAGGAAGAAAGCAAAGAGGGGGAAATCAGGAAAAGCAAAGGAAGAGAAGAGAGCAGAAGAAGAGTGAAGAAGAGTAGGGTGTGAGAGCGTGGAATTCTGGGAGTTATCGGTATACGTGAACCAAAAACGACGTGACGATCATGAGGGTTATCATAAGCCTCATCACCTCTTACACCCTCATTTATTGTTCTTCTCCTGACTCGTGCCTTTCACACTTATTCTCAATCCGAACTGCCCCTCTCCTTCCTCTGCCTTCTACCCTTTTCTTTGTCTAATCTGCAACCCCACCCACCTTCTTCTCCACACAAATATATGCACATACAGACACAATTCGTAGCAGATTATCGCCTATAACAGTTACATTAAGGAGAGATTGAGATTCTTGTACTAATCTAACTTGGAATGTAACGAAATAATATTCTGAGTACTATACTGATTATACACGTAAATTTTGAATCTCATGCAAGAAATCATGACCTTATTTGTCCTGTCAAATATATGTTAAAGCAGTTGTATTTTCGCATGGAGAGCCAATATCATTTTTGTCCGGTATGTTCATACATGAATCGTAGCAGGATATAACACCTTTACGTGCTATCACAATTACTGTGTGCTTTTTGGAATCTTCTTCTGCCTTACTAATTCACCTTTGAGAGTGTACCTCTTTGCTGAATGCTGTGTATGCCCATATATATATWTTTTCATGCTCGGCTATTGCTGTATTGCCCACTTATTGTCTCCAAGATATTGGACCTGCCCTGCATGGTCATTATGATAAAATGATATGAACGTGTCTGCGTTACTGTGTATGTATAAGCAATGCAATAATGTCTTGACTTTAGTGCAGAGTTTAGCTCAACTCTGTTCTTCTTCAACAGCACTGAGTCACTGTTGTATTGCTTAATGACTGCTCTATATGTACGCCGGTTGGTTTTATGGACCACAAAACTTTCGATACCATCTGTGTATTTCAATGTTTCCCTGCTCTTTCCTGTTGCTGATGCCTTTGGTGCAATATTCTTCATTTTATGAGGATCGAAAAAAAGATGTAGTTAGCTCACTTTTACCGATTATAATTAGAACAAAAGTCCACAAGGACCACGATATGAKGGTGCGAGTAGAGTCCTTTATGATTGATCAGAGTCGCATCAGGGCAGAAAACTKCAAAGAAGAAAAACAAAGGGAATATATTGATGATCCATTGGAGTGAGTCAATGTTTCCCATTTCTACATTAGCTTCAACTCAATTAATTAGAGATTATACTCGTGCGTTTGAGATTTTTTAGGTCACTCTTTTACTAAAAGAAAGGTCGAACTTGTTTCATTCTGGAGATTTTTAAGGATCGAAAGAAGTTCCCACAAGGACGGCAAAACTGAAGAAAGTGTCAAACTTCGCCAATTGGTCTCTTCTTCACAAAATAGACAGCCTGCTAATGGACAGAGCAAAAGTCTCTCCGGCCCAGTACATCTGGACCGTGGGACTGCAATATCTTAACTTGATCCTAACCCTCCATCAAAGGGCAGTATCGTACTCTTACAACCTCCAGTACTCGTATATATAGTAACCTATTCCCTAACCCCATATCGCAAGCCTTTTCTTGGCGGATAGGTACTTGACAGTTGAAAAGTTCTTCACAAGTTTCCACTTTTACCCCTGACCGTTGACCCCCCTCGTCCCAAAAATGCGTGAAATTCTTCACATCCAGGGAGGGCAATGCGGGAATCAAATCGGATCAAAGTTTTGGGAGGTTGTATGCGATGAACATGGAATTGATCCAACAGGGCGTTATAATGGAAGCTCAGATATTCAATTGGAGAGAGTAAATGTGTACTTCAATGAGGCCAGCGGTAGCCGATTTGTTCCCAGAGCAGTGCTCATGGACCTTGAACCAGGCACCATGGACAGCATTCGGACGGGTCCCTATGGCCAGATTTTTAGGCCTGATAACTTTGTTTTTGGACAATCTGGCGCCGGAAACAACTGGGCTAAGGGACACTACACCGAAGGTGCTGAGCTTATAGATTCTGTCCTTGACGTCGTCAGGAAGGAAGCCGAAAACTGTGACCTATTGCAAGGTAATTTCATGTTTTTATTTCTTTTTTATTTATTTTTAATAATGTTTTTTTTTCAATTCATTCAATTTCAATTCCTTGTTATTTCTAGATCCTAACCTTCTGTGGGATTGGAAAGGTGGCAATGCAATGTTGATTGCATATGTATTAAATCTTTTTTCCTATTTTTACATATTATTCACGGTAGACGATGAATAATCTTCACATTTACATTTGGTTTTTAGCAAGATCAACCATGAAATGATTTTATAGCCACCATACTTGGAAAATTGATAAACCAGAGAACTACTGGCATCCTAGCAGGCATTCGTAATTAAAGTAACACAAGTTTTAATACTTTCTCAAKGAAGGCGGCAATCATGAATTGTTCTTTCTAGCTGGTTTCCTTTATATTAGCAGGACTTCATTATTTAGGATATGATTTTGGAGTTTGATGCAAAAGGGGAAGTTAAACTGTCCCAAAATCATCTTTTAGGTGTAGGAAAAGAATGAAGGCATCGAAATTATATTGTTCAAGAAAATATGGCCATCTAAATTACACCTTTTCTTTTAGTATCGCTGCTTTGGAATTTTGTTTGCCAGCGTAATTCTTGACCTTTCTGTGAGCATTTCCTATACAGGGTTTCAAGTATGCCATTCTCTTGGAGGTGGAACAGGATCTGGAATGGGGACTCTGCTCATTTCCAAGATCAGGGAAGAGTACCCAGATCGAATGATGCTTACCTTCTCAGTCTTCCCATCTCCAAAGGTCTCTGACACTGTTGTGGAGCCTTACAATGCGACACTTTCAGTTCATCAGCTGGTGGAAAATGCTGATGAATGCATGGTCCTTGACAATGAAGCACTCTATGACATCTGTTTCAGGACCCTCAAGCTCACGACCCCAAGCTGTGAGAACTAGGAACAGACCTGAATCTTATAATTGGATTGGAAATAAGTTGTGCAAATGAATTAATATTTTATTCCATTTTCTAAGCTCTATTCAGTCCTTGTTAATTTTTTCCTCTTGTTTTGCAGTTGGGGACCTGAATCATCTCATTTCCTCGACAATGAGTGGAGTGACCTGTTGCCTGCGGTTTCCAGGGCAACTGAACTCGGACCTTAGAAAGCTAGCTGTGAACCTGATTCCGTTTCCGCGACTTCACTTCTTCATGGTCGGGTTTGCACCTCTTACATCAAGAGGATCCCAGCAATATCTTGCACTCAGCGTCCCAGAACTGACACAACAAATGTGGGATGCCAAGAACATGATGTGTGCTGCTGATCCACGCCATGGACGATATCTCACAGCTTCAGCAATGTATAGAGGTAAAATGAGCACGAAAGAAGTTGACGAGCAGCTGATCAACATACAGAACAAGAACTCCTCTTATTTCGTCGAATGGATTCCAAACAATGTGAAGTCAAGTGTTTGTGACATCCCGCCTAAAGGGCTTACCATGTCTTCCACTTTTGTTGGCAATTCAACTTCAATTCAGGAGATGTTTAGGAGGGTAAGTGAGCAGTTCACTGCCATGTTTAGGAGGAAGGCCTTTTTGCACTGGTACACCGGTGAAGGAATGGATGAGATGGAATTTACAGAAGCCGAGAGCAATATGAACGATCTTGTTGCAGAGTATCAGCAGTATCAAGATGCCACTGCAGATGAAGATGTTGAGTATGAAGAAGATGAAGAGGAAGGCGCCGACTAATGGCGTTCGGCAAAATTGCTACTACATATGTTTCGTGCAGTCATAATACGTCAACAGACTGAGTTTCTATATGATGATACTAGATGCTAAATTGTTTTGACTGAAATAATGGCAGATTACTGCTACAATGCACCTGTCTTTACTTTCTTGTTCTATTAGCTGCTTCTGTATACAGCAAGAGATGAACTGAAATGCTTGCCTTATTGTAAGTTGGCTTTCTAGGAAATTATCAACTGGCTCGTGTGGTTTCTATTATTCCATCTTGAGGAATATAACAAGTGAAGATGGTGATGGGGATGGTGATGGTGATGGAGTTCGATGGCGATTATGTACATGTTAGCATGAGCATTGCAAGGATCTTAAGTACTTTGAACAAATAAATTTGTCATTCACATTCTTTTATGTACTGATGTGATTAAATTCATATCGTCCAACTTAAACTTACCTCACTAGGTGGAAATGTGCTCTACACTTTGGCATCTTTGTTTTGCTGTAGAAGGACAAAATCTCATTCAAAGTGTAAGGAGGAAAATAAAAGAATATGAACGTATCTGCTTCTGCTTTTCCAGGTGGTCGGTTAGGTTGTCTTAGATACCCRAGATTGTAAGCGTGCGTCACATTATGCTTTAGAACGTTTGGCTGAACCTAACTTCCGGGGCCACACTTCATGTGATACCTTACCCATTCGAAAATATCAGAAAATCCGGTCTGTTTGGCCTATTTTATATGGTTGTAATAATTTTTAAGAACTTACCTTTCAATCTTCTCTAGAATTCCTCTCAGCCTGATGATTAGAAGTGCATTATAGCAGTAATTTATGCAAGAAAGACACTTTTTATTACTCAAAGTTCTTTGTGTTGTGAACAAAATTAAAACACAGAATATTCATAGCATATACAAGAAGAGGCGAACGAACTGGTGCTATAATTTAAGCATGCCCTACTTGCAACATTGGAAGATACCTAAAGAATCTAATGCAGTTTCAGCAACTATATCATGCTACCTGAATCTTTCTGGATACAGAAAGATAAATCATCTCACAATTCTTTCATCTTCTGATCCCTCATCACCATCTTCTTCTTCTTCTCAGAACAAGTCTGCTGTCACTTCCTCCAAGCAATTCTTGGCAGAAAAATCTTTAAGAAGTGGAAAAAGCTATCATGGGGCTTTCTTTGTTCAGAGCGAAAATACTACTGCTCGTGATGGAGATGCCAAGATTAAGGTCAAGCAGACTTCAAAGAGAGCTGTTACAATCATGGCCAAGAAATCTTCAGCCAAAAGGCGGCCTTTCTGGAGCAAATTGTTGTTTGGCACAAAGAGGTTCAGAAGCATAATTTTACTCAATGTTATCACTGTTGTTTACGGTATGTACTTCAAGATCTTTCTGCTGTGTTTTTATTTTAGTGAGTTAATCTCAATTTCATTTAAGACTTGGCAATTTCTTCTCTGATTACTTCTTGCAGACGCTGTGATTAGGCTAGCAGCTGAATTCAAGATATAGCTATTATTGTGCATATTACAATTTTTACCACTTCAATTCTGCCAGCAGGAGTATATGAATACTCATTCTAGTGAAATTGTGTACTAAGGCCTAAGCGTGCAAATTTAATCCTGATGTATTTTGTTATACCTTTTGTTTCTGCTTGAATGATGTCTTGAGCAGCAGTAATGTCTTTTATATTGCAGCAAGCAACATTCTAGTTGTAAAAGAGGCTGAAACTCTGATGGATCCAGCAGCTTTCTCTGCAGTGCGATTTATGGTGTCAGCCATCCCATTCTTGCCATTCGTTTTTGAGGCAAGAAACGATGTTCAGATCCGTAAAGCAGGTATGGAACTGGGGTTATGGATCAGCTTAGGCCACTTGATCGAGGCACTTGGACTAGTCACTGCTGAAGCAGGCCGCGCTTCTGTTCTTTCCCTCTTCACCGTAAGCTCTTTCATGATGCACTAAAGAATTTCTGCACTCTCAGTTGACGTCTAAAAAGTTGTAACTTTGTGCACAAATGAGCAGGTTATCGTGGTTCCATTGCTTGAAAGTGTGTTAGGAACAATAGTACCAGCTCGAACCTGGTTTGGAGTACTTATGTCAGTGCTAGGGGTTGGTATTCTGGAATGCAGTGGATCTCCTCCTAACGTGAGAATGAACTTCTCTCATTTAAGATACTTTCATTATCACATCAAAGTCTAATAGTACATTAAGCTAAGCTGAAGACAACGAGTGCTGTTTCTGCATTTTGCTTTCTTTGCTAGGTCGGAGATCTTCTGAACTTTTTAAGTGCCATTTTCTTTGGGATCCATACACTTCGGACAGAACGCATTTCAAGATGCACAAAGAAAGAGAATTTCATGGCACTTCTCGGATATGAGGTTTGATTTTCACTAAATGATTAATCTTCCTCAATTCACTTCCCTCCAGTTACAGAACTCAGGTTGTGCTTGTAGGTTTGTGTGATTGCTGTTCTATCCACATTATGGTATCTTGTGGGAGGAACTTTTGATTTAATTCAAAATAGTGAAGGTGTACCCTGGACTTGGCCTCTGTTCTGGGATTCGATGGTTACGTTTCCATGGATACCAGCACTTTACACAGGAGTCTTTTCAACTGGATTGTGTTTATGGGCAGAGGTAAGTAGAACTCTACAGTGTTCATTTTTTTTTTTTAATATCTTTCTTGCAAAGAACATAATGTAAGAGATCAAAACTCATTCTTGAAGATAGCCGCAATGCGGAATGTATCAGCAACGGAAACAGCGGTAATTTATGGGTTGGAACCAATATGGGGTGCTGGATTTGCGTGGTTTCTTCTTGATGAAAGATGGGGTATGGCTGGGTGGATTGGAACTGCCCTCATACTTGGTAATTTCAGTTTCTTGATTAGCTTTTTCATTGAGCAACAACTGTTTTTCCACCTGCTTTGGCTTCTAAGATGGGCCATATTTTCATTCAGGTGGAAGCTTAACTGTGCAGATGTACGAATCTTTACCCCATAAGTCAAGAAATGATGGGAAGCTTGATAAGAAAACCAATTTATTGACAGTCGCAGACAACCCACAGCAGGGGAAGAAATTCTCTGCCTCTCCTGTGGTGGTTAGCTCCAAGGATGTGATGGACATATCAAAGAAATAAGGCTATTTTTCCCCGAATGGCTAAAATCTTCACGCATAAGCATCCCCCTCCTGTTTTAAATTCAAGATTCTACGAGTTCTTTATACTACTAACAAAAAATATACTCATAAAATCTAGTGAAAGATTTAATACTGAAATTGTATAGTGTTATAAACTCAGTCTAATTAGAGTTCCATCTTTTCTGCTGGAAATTAGTAAGTCCTCTTATACAGTGCAACTTTATGTATGTCAAAATGCATCGTTCTCAGTGAGAGGTGGTCTAAAAGGTCAAATCTCTAGCAGAGTCTCCATTTATCAGCAGCAATGCAAACACCATATCAGCTATGAAAGAAGAAAAATATCTTCACATTACATCCGTAGTTTCAGATGTCATGGAAGGCTACCACCTAAGAATAACAAATAAGAGGCAGAAAATTGAGCATTGAAAAGGCAACTCTCCCATTTTGCACAACTAAAGTAATTTTATGACTGAAAATCTGAATCCACAATGCAATACAAGATTAGCATGACACTAAGTCCAAGAACAGAACCATAAAACAGACTTCCATAGTACTAATCATATCAGAGATCATAGACAAATACATAGGTTCGAACCCAATTTTATTCTATATATGACAACTTGATCACTCAAAGCCTCGTCAACAAAGACTCAAGACAGCTGCAGAAGTTGATCACTTCTTGGCAATGAATAAACCCCACCGCTGCTCACCGGATGAACTCCTGATTAGCTTGGATTTCCAACCCCCAACTATGTCATTGTAGTCTTCCTGTAAATTTGATCACATTATCTAGTTAGTATCACAGGCAAAATTAGATTTGAAGAAAACAAGTGTATCATAAATATGTAAGTGACTCACTTCAGAGAAATCTTGGATGAATGTCTCTTTATCCTTCTCGACAGTATCCAATTCCTTTTGAAGAACTCTAATGAACTGGAATCCAATAGAGATTGCTTTGTTATTACTTCAAACCAAGTAATTTTACAGATCCAAGGAATAGAAAGGAGGTTATGGAGAGGAAAAAGCAAACTAGACCTGTTCAGTTCTATCCTCCGCAATGACCTCATCGAAACCAGCATCTCGGAGCATCTGGAGACACAGAGCAGTTCAGGCACAGGAGAAGGAAAATAACTTTTAGATAGAGATTCTATTATGCAAGCATACCTGGCCATAAGCTTCCACATCATGCAGATCATATCCCCTTTGCTTGATATACTTGGCAAAGTCTTCCGAAGGAGATCCAGCTCTTTTGCAGTAATCAGTAATAAGGACTTTACCTCCTGGCTTCAGCCACTTGTAGAAAGATTTAAATAATGTAGGTTTATCCTAAAAAACCATAGGTTTGTCAACCATTCGAAACATACTATAGCTGTTGAGGGAAAAGGAATAAAAGTTGCACAATAATGAGAAGCAACTCCTGGGACCTAATTGACATATTCGGAGCAATTTAATTTTTCCCAGATCWGATAGAAATACTACACAACCAAGACAATAAAATAACAGAAATAACTATCCCTGAGCTACTTAATTTAGTAAGAAAAATCTTTTAATGTCCAGAAGAAACAAATACTTGGTTAGAAGGTCGAAATTAGGAGATCAACAGTTGCTTTAGTGTAAACCCTAAAGTGCCTTGTATAATGAAAAAAGAATTATTTGAAGTTCCTTGTACAAGGAAAGAAAATTACTTGAATATGAAGAATAGTGTCGCGACTGTAAATAACATCAAATGTCCCACTGGGATATTCTTTCTTGGTGCAATCAGCAACCTCAAATTCAACAGCACATTTGAGGCCTATCGCACGTTCTAGAGCAAACGAAACCATGTTGACTGAGAGATCTATGCCAACTACATGAACATCGAAATTCTCCGCCATGTAGAAGTCGCCTCCACCAATACCACAACCCACATCCAGGACTTTTTGGCCAGGCTGAAGATCCAGTTTAGAAACAAATTCTCTTGTTGTTTCTGCACAGAAACCAAAATTTCAATAGAAAGAAAAAGCAAAAAGCAGTTGCCATTCTAAGAATCACAAAGCCATAAAGCATATGAGCTGTGATGAGTTGCAACATCATAAATGTTCAGACTATAACAATTGCTGCAAAAGACAGATGATATGCCAATTGCCAGACTTGCAGTTAACACTAAAAGAACCAGAATAGAGCAACAAAGTTACGAATTATTGTATCAAACAAGTTCATGTGAAAAACCACCTGAACTACAGTGGGTATAATGAGATTATATATAGCTTTTCATGATTGACAATATATAATGCCAGCTGAGGCAGTGTTCCAACTGCCAAGGAATACTCTGAGATGTTACACAAGCATCTTTTTAATTCTAGTAATACTGCCTGGGACTGTTCAAGTTTAACCGCACTGGTTTGGGAATAGTTGGTCCATCTGGTTATGATTTTGGCCATATGCATCAAACAACATGAAATTATAAAGAACTTAGTCGCAGTCAATGAGATATACCAATCCCTCCGGTGCTGACATATCCATGTCCAAAGACGCGTTCATACCGCAATATGCCACTGCACTTATACTGTACAGTATCCAAGAAGCGCTGGAATCCCCTATCATCCTCTGAACTAACCTTCTGCCATATCCAGCATATCTGCACCGAATAAATATCGCATACAAAATTGCTGTTTATATTTACTAAATCAAAAACAAGAGAGGGTAAAACCACAATATGGAGAAACGAGATACATTTTAATGTTTACCTGATTCTGATTCTTTTTGTTCCTCACATAAGCTCCAATACATTTGCAACCAACAAGAGAGAGCTCATAAGATTTCCCAGAATCATCATACAGATGACAATCTTTGAATACCTGAAGCCAAAGAWWGATTAGGACATCACAAGCAACCAACACACCTTATTAGATTCGAGAGATTTGTCTCCATATATTAGGATGCTTCACAATACCACCAATGACTAAAACAAACTCTTATGCCAACCAAGTGAGACAAGATTCATGTAGGGTTTCTCTAGTAGCAAATGCCAGTATCAGAAGTGATTTATGACCCTCACCCATTACGCTGGTAACATGTATCCATGTACAAGAAGAGAAAAGGTAAATGGATTGTTGTACATGATAAAATTTGTCAGTGAAAGATCYATGGGAACCTAGATTTACACAAAATATAGTGGACAACTCAAGTTCTTGATTTCAAGCAGAGGTGCATTCTCGAAACTGTGTGGTGAAAAAGAGACATGACGTAGAAACCTTAGTATAAAATCTAGGCTCCCGATAATGCGTTGGGTTGTTCTTCCTCTTGTGATCTCCAGATTGATGAAAACATGATTCCCTGAAGAAAATGTACCCACCAACCTTTAGCCATTTCACCATTCTCTTTGCTAGGGCCTCAACCTGCAAAGAGTAAAAGGGATAAATGACTAACTTTTGCCATATCCAGTTGAAGGTCAGAAAAGGAAAAGTGTATTTACCTCCTCATCCGAGAGATACATCAGCAGCCAGTTAGAGAATATCAAGTCAAGTGACTCTGCTGAGAAATTCAAGTCAAGTGATGTCACATCAGCACACATAAACTTGACATTCTTATGATGTCCATTAATGCATTCATTCTGCAAGGCCAATAGAGAATATTAAGGAAATCCAATCTTAAAATGTATCATTAAGTGCAACGTCACAAGCAAGAAGCAACACAAACAGCTGCTTCTTCTAATAAGAGTACACAAACCTTCTTTATAACACTTTCAATGAAGTCCAAAGCAACAAGCTGACCAGCCTTCTTAGCTAATTCACCAGTGAAACGTCCAATACCAGCTCCTAGCTCCAGAATCGACTTCCCTTCATATGAAGGAAGCATAGAGAGAACCTGTGGGGCACATCAACAAGCGACTTTAAAATTTTATTGCGGCATCATAAACCAAGGTCATCGTGCAAAGCTGGTAGGAAAGACAAACAGAAGATGCACAAAAAAGCGAATGAAGCAAATGTAGAATTTTATTTTTGAAGAGGAATAGTTATATCTATAGCAAGAGAAACATATCATAGCAACAATCAGGACAATCAACAAATAACAGATAATATTTTGCAATTTTAAGCATGCAACTAAAACAAATAGTCAATAATTCCTGGCCATATGCAGTCATACGGTTTGAGTGCCGTAGGATCAAAATGGCATCATATGACTGATGCTAGAAGCACCATAAGCAAATGCACCTCCAAAACTAGAAACTCTCCTGTTCCAATATGCTGGAAGGAATGCCAAGAAAGTACTGTTTGCTCTTAAAATTGTTCTTAATGAAAATAAAATTGAAGATGGAGTTGTACAAAAACAGCAGGTCTAGTAATAATTTATCCTTTTTATCCTCCAGTTAATCAGGGTAGTCAAAGGCAGTGCAATTGTGCATATTTCCTCTTTCATTTTCCCCAATTTGTCCTCGTGCTTTTTGGAATCCATGTTTTTCTTTAGTTATTTGTTGTTTTTTGTTTAATGGGCTTTGGGATTTTAGAAATCCCCATCCTAATCAGAGCAACGCAATTTTTACTTGTAAAGTACTGTAGCTTCATATGGCAAGCAGCTCCAGCCAGGCTCTGACAYGACAGTTGAGAATTTAATTGCACAAACTGAGATAGGTTCCAACAATCGATATTGAATAAGCTGTAGATGTACGCTTTGAAGTGTAACTGGATTATAATGTCAATCCACACAATAAGCAAGATATAGCAAAACCTAAAGACGTGGCACAAAGCAGTATTGTGAAGATTCCATCAGATAAAAAATGACTAATCAGAGTCAAATATATTATTRGGAAACTCCAAGAAAATAAGCACCCAGTCTCCATTTTCTAATAAAAAAGGAATCCCCGACTTCCCTTCAAAATAATTCAAGGGGAGACCCAAAAATATTACTTTTCTTCTCTTTTTGCCTTTTCTGGAGGGGAGACAACTGAGTTGGAAATGAAGAGAAGAACCAGTTTTAGTACCTTGAGAACTAAAGAAACAGAGATTAAAGGTCTGATTCCCTCAACCATATAAATTATCAGTCAACGTCCTAAGATTGCATTGTAATTTTTTTTAATAAAAAAAGGAAATCGAGACAAACAACACGCAGACAAACAAAAAAGTGCGTAAATTTAGAAATAATAGAAGGTAGAGGAAGAAGTATACTTCTGGACGCTCTTCTTTATCAAGATCGGCGGCTTTGGAGTCAAGCATCATTGCCTCCACCGTAAGGTCTGCAGAGTGCTCCACCCAGTAACTCTTTTGAATTTCACGCTCTTGTTCTATACACATTAAACATTTCAGGGCAAATCCAATTTGACAATGGCGATTCACATTCAGTGAAGCGATATGAATAAATGGGTTAAACAAAAGGAAAAAAAAATCGCACCTTTAACAGCAGCCATGGCGTAAAAATCTGATAACTTTTCGGTCGACAACGGGGTATGATATATCAGAGTGTAAGACTGAGAAATGCAGGTGAAGAAGGCTATATTTTATCTAGAAATAGAAAATGCTAACAACCCTCAACGGCGAGACGAGATCTAGAGAAGGTCCTGGATCTACGGTTATCAGATTGCCCCTTTTGCTGCATTTACCTGAGAGGTTTAAGGGTTTTGAKACTTCTATTTATAGAAACAGAAATCGCATGGAAACAAAAAAGATATATATCATCTCAGTCGCAGACTAAGCTCCACTAAGCAACATTTTCTGTGCTTTCTCTCTGGGTGTAGGCTTTGGTGGGGGAAGAAAGAAGTCTCGCTCCATAAACGACGACGAAGATGATGATGCTGATGCTGCAGAAAGAAAGAAATGGCAAATAGAGAGAGAGAGAGAGAGAGAGGGCCTGCCTGGGGAAAGAGTGGGTAGGCGACTATGGTCTGTGGAGCGTGGGGAAGGATGAATCTAAAATGACAAATGGGCCAGTTGCACGTGAACGACTGAAGATTCGTTCATTGCTGGGATCTGGAGGGAAATAAAATCATACGGGAAAAGTAGCAGAGTATCTCACAGCTCACATGATTCTTTCCACTGCTTTCTCTTCTTAATTCTAGTATCTCAGTTGTTTGACTATTTTTGTCATTTTATTTATTAATTATTAAAGTTAGTGAATTATCTAATATCACCGTACAAATTTATGATTTTCTCAAGAAAAATATGTAATTTTTCGATCTTACTTGTTTTATAAATCAATAATCCTAAAAAATATGAGTATATTATTGTTGTAATTGTTTCTTGCTACATCAAGATAATTSAATTCAACTCTTAAGACCTAATTAGACAAAAATTATTTTATAATCTATTTTTACAATGTTTTAATACRTAAATTGTTTCTTAATTCTCTTTTTAGTATTAATAAATTTAATTATTTTTTAAATTTCATAATTCAGATTTGGTAATTCAATTTATTAGACAAGATCGTGCATATAGTTATTCAAGTAATTTAATCTCTATAGTGCATCATTGGTAACAAGATGTTATATGTATAATATTTAACTTTTCTAATATTTCTTCTCCTCTAACTTATTGAACTCACCCAATAATATATATACGTATATCATATTATTATTTGTGTAATCTCCAAAACCCTTTTATATGAGAAGTTGTAATTTAAAAATGAGATATGTGAGAAATTTATTAATTATAAAATAAGAAGACTTCCTTGATGTTATGTGAAAAGTGAGCATCGATCATTTAGCATTCCTAGTTTTCTTTGATCTGTTGATAGTAATGGAGGTACATTGAAGGCATCAATAGAATGGAATTATACTTTCAATTAAATAGATAAGCTGGTTTATATCCACCACATATCTAACTAATAACCTAAAAATTTAGTAAAAAATTCAATAAATCAAAGATCATCAAGAAGATGAATATTCATACGTCAAATTTGAAATATATATAGACAATCTGATTTATATTCTCATTGCCTAATATATTAGAAAAAGACAAGATTGGACATCAAATAGTAGTAGCCGATTTGGGGGAATCACAAGGGTCATGTGCCACAAAGAGTCTTCTTTTAACATTTTTCAACTAATGGCTAACAGGAAAAAAATGGTAAATTATTGCAGCTTGAATTTCCGTGCAATAATGATCCGCAAACCGCACCTACGGCTACATCCCCGTTATGCTCCATTTTTTCTTCTTCTTTTTTTTTTTTTTTTCCATATTAATTACCATAGCATCATTAGTCTAAATAAACCTTCGTTTTTCTTTTGAAACGTTTTCACAATGGCCAAAATGGTCCAAACAAATTGCCCATCACGATCGATATCATTTATTTAAAGATAAAATTATATTACCCCACAATTAAAAAAGGCCGTCCAGATGGCATGATTGAGGTACCTATGAGATATGAAAAAAATCGAGTTCTTTTGGAATTAAAATTCTAGTTTCTTTTTTAGTATACTATGAGGGGTTGGAATTTGGGAATCGGCCCTTTCGAAGCCTGCAAAGGCGAGAGAAAAGAGGTGCAGAAAAGAATGGTGATGGATCTAAGATATCACTATCACCTCCACCACCATTTCCTCTTACCTTTCCCACCTTCACATTTTCGCCAGAACATCCCTCGATATGTGTAATTGATTCCGATTTGTATCTTTAAATTAATTTATTCCATAGATTTCCACTGATTCAAATCTCTCTTGCTGCCATTATTTTGAATTTCAGTTAGAATAACTGTTTTTGCAAATATTTAAGAATTTACGAAACTTATTCCTTAATTTTTTTACATTGCTTGACGCTATTAGATTCTTAAAGGCTCTTATTTATATCATATATCTTAATTTCTAAAATAGCAAATAAAATTTATCCGAGAAAAATATATATACACATCGTCTTTTGATTAATAAGTATGCAATAGAGATTATAATAAAAAGGTGTATTAAAAAATTCCAATAACGTTAACAAAATCCTTTTAATTTGAAACTTGTGCTCTATAATTATAGTGCTAGAGTGTGGACACTGTCCAACCACTCCAATAATTGAGGTTCAAAGAGAGTTGAATGGTACAACAAAAGATTTGCACATCTTTTTGAACCATGACTGAATGTCGAATGCTTTATTTCTTTCTTTATTTATAGCTAAAAGCTACGGTTTTGTTAAGATAATGTCTTAACTACGAGCTCCATATATCAATGTCGTGAAATGTCATAATATAGATTAGTATATATGATAAATCAAAGATTAAAAATTGAGTGGGGATGATGTTGATATCTTAACTACTTATGTTAATGAAGATGACAAATCTAAAATTGAGATTGTACGAATTTTAGATTCCAAATCTAGGTTAAGAATAGAAAATTATCATAACATACTTTATCGTTTTCCATTGTAAGCTAGCTAATCATGGAGTTTGTATTCTTTCATTCATTTGAAAATAATTTTTAATTTAAATAAAATTATACATATTAAAGAATTATTAATTCTTATAAAATTTTAAATAAGATAATAATTTCAATCTCCAGAATCACAACTCACTTGTACTTATATTGTTTCATTAGTTTGATAATATGATTATCTTTTTCTACTTGTCTTTTAACATTTTCAAAAGTCTCTTGGAGATTAAACACTCAGATCTAAAAAAAAAAGTCTAAAACACTTGATATGAAGTTTAAAAACTAGCTCAATGCCTAAACAGTGCAAATTATCTATACACATCTGAATACAGTCAATTTTACACTTTTTTTCATTTTCTTGTTCCTTCAAATTTATATTGATCGATAGTCGATAAAAAAATAGAGGAAAGGATAAGATTAATTTTGTCTAGGAAATGAAAAACATGTGTGCTCAACATAGCTATTTACGCAAATTTATCATCTGTAAAATATAATTAGAAAACAAGAGAAATATGTAATATAACGAAAAATTAATCTTATAAATTTGATAAGCAAGTGTTACCATCTTAAAATGTTCTTGTCAAGAACTCAATTCATTGATTCTTTTTTTTTTTAAAATTTTCAAGGGCTTCACAGCTTAGTCTCGAAATTTGGAGAGAAATTTGGTGCTCTTTGAGCTTCTCTCAAAATAATTTGTGGCCCTTAATATGAATTTTTTAACTTATTCCTCTTGTACTTTGGCCTATATTTATAGGTAAAGCAAATTAATTTGATTTGTCAAAGTTTCATTTAGGAACGACGTGACATCACTTGATTCGCTGAGCTCTATCCTTGAGTTTTATTGATTGAACCTTGTCATTTTTGACATGTGTTATCATTTCACTGATCGAAATTCATATACTCCCCAATCTAATGAGAGTATTTAAAATTAGCTATCAATTATTTAAATAGATTATAAAAAGCCCCAGGAACTTGGTCCATGGGTGCAATTTGAAGATGGATTTCGAGTGGACAAGTTTGAATTCAGTTTTACGCCATTTGAATAAATATTGCAGGTCTTGAGTTATTTTTCTTGGACTATATTTAATATATTTTGGGCCCCCTTATTCTTCAAATAATGGCCTTTTTCCTTTCTTCAATTTGATGGGCTTCCCCCCTTTTCCTTTCATTTGTTGGCTTTGTCCCCTTTCTTCAATTTGTTGGGCTTCTTTTTCGTTCAATTTGTTGAACCCATTTCTTTCGTCCTTCGTCTTGTTCAGCTGGAATATTTTACATAATCTAAACAACATATTTTACATATTGTAATTGTGATAAAAATATTTTCCTAACCCTAACATAACTCTCTTATTTTACTCAATCTATTTTATAATCTAAATCATAATATGGACATATCTTACAATTGGAATTATGATAAGACTTATTTTTTAATTCCTATATACATTCAATTACATGAGCTTCTTCCTTTTTACTTTTCCTTTGCATCACCAGCACTGATACTTTGGTAAGTCGCACTTGTCCCCCCGCGCTTTAAGAAATTTCGAGAGAGACTCCAACAAGAGATATCGAGAAAAAATATAAAGAGAAGGTAAACTCTCTTCATCTTTTCATATTATGAACACCTTTTTGTTCGCAGGACTCAAAACAATTCTTAACTTTCATCTTTTTTCGTATTATCAAACACTTTTTTGTTTTGTATACTCAGAAATAATCTTTACTTTCTTGCCTTTCATCTCCTTTTCCTCTCTCCTACTTTTTTTCCCCCAACCTTCACTTTTCCTTTTTTTTTTTTTTGCTTTGCTCTTTTTTTCTTGCCATGTTTTCTTTACTTGCCTCTCCATTTTTTTTTCTTTCTTTTTGCCTTTTTGTTGCCCTCTTTTTTTCTCGTTTTTTTTCCTTCATTATAGGCAAGGTGGTAGTGGAGCCCAAAGCCATCAGCCCAAACATCTTTTGTTCGTTGTGTTCTTTTCTTTTTCTCTTTTTTTGTTTTCTTCTGCGGGCTAGCTAGACAAATGGCCGAAACCGATGGTGGTCCAGTTATTATTTGCTTGCTGTTGCGGGCCGATCGGCGATCCATCCTTTTTGTTTTGTTTGCTTCGTGGGCCAGGAGAAGGCATCCCAAGTCCGGCTCAGACTCTGTAGGCCAGATCCAGTGGGTGCTCCTTGCACATCGTCATCTACGAGAAATGGCCGGAGGGTTTGCACCTGAGGCCATGGTGGTGACTCGTGAGCGGTGTCGATGGTTGTCCATACTTCTTCATTTTCGATTTGAAGGGTCCGATATGCAGCAGCGACTGGTAGTGCTTTGATCTCCAACAACATTGTTCGGATTTCGCAGCAGTGGTCGCCAAGCTTCTGCTTTTTTCGGCGGCCATGGCTGTTCCATTTGGAGAAAAACGACGACGATTTGCTTCCTATTTCTGGTGATGGCCTGGCGACGAAGGCGAGGCAGTGATGTTGGAGAGCAGTGGCGAGTCAACCCCTTGATTTGAAGCTCTGCATCAGATTCTCACTACCGGGCAGCTCCCTCCGATCCGCCAGTCTTCCTCTCTTCGTGTTCTTCGGCGAGCCGCAGCGACGGGCAGCAAGCGATCACAGCAAACAGACGAACTCGAATCCTCCGGCGGCGACCACAACAACAGTCAGCAAGCGCAGGCATCTCCTTTTGTATGCCGATTTGTAGTGCTGAAGATGCCTCTACACACTTCATTTCCAGGCGGCGGGCAAATCTATGATTCTTGAGAGTTTTGGGCAAATCGGCAATGGTCTTAGCAGCAAGCTCATGTGCATATTTTACGGTTTCGATTTGAGTTGTGAGTCCGACAAGGTGAGGCAACTCACTTACTTGAGGATTAGCTGAAGCCCCAGGAGAAGCAGGTGAAGGTGTGTTTTTCACTCCAGCTGACGTAGACGCTGGGGCATTCTTCACAAATCTTGGTCTGGTCACCAGGCATTTGGCTGAGAGAAAAAGTTCTACCCATATCTCCAGCTGACCAACTTTTCTGGGTTTTGGACAAAAGCTGCATTCATCTAAGTACGGATTTGGACGTTATCCCTGGGTTCTTTCCCTCTCGCATTAAAACCCAGTTTCGTATAATGGCCTCCTATTCAGTAAAGACACGGAGCAGCAAGAACCATGTCTTTTTGCGTTCAACAGGTCCGAAGCGAGAGTCCGCCTTGAGGGTACTACCTCTCTAGAATAATAATCCTTGGACTTGGCTTGGCATCAAATTTTGCATTGGGACTGAATGGCCTAGTCCAATGGGGCTCACTAAAATTAGAAAGCCTGAAATTAACCTTGGGCTTGGACTCGCCATCATTTTCGCTTTTTTTACTTTTTTTTTTGTTGTTTTTGTTTCTTTCTATCTTTTTTTTTGACATACTTTTTTAAATCGCAACATAATTACCCTTTTGAATTTTTTTTTTATGAAGGTTGCACAACTTTGAACTTTTTTAGCTCTCACTTTTGAATATCAAGCTTCGAGACTTCGACTTTGAGCCAAGGAGGGAGGTCATCTTTTATGTCAAGTTAGGCACCAATAACAGGGAGCAGTTTTTATTTCAAGTTAGAGGCCAACACTAGTGAGGGGCTTCATTTTCAAGTCATGGACCATCAACTTGGAGCAAGGAGGGTTCATTTTACATCATCATTACTAAGGATATCGACTTAATGCTTTGACTTTAAACCCTAGATTTCTTGGAGGTCCTAATTTGCTGCAGGATGAGGTCAATTTAGACCATTACTATGAAGGACATCGATTTTGAATGCTTTGACTTTAAGYCTTAGATTTCTTYGAGGTCCTAATTTATTGCAGAAGGAGGATCGATTTACACCATCACTACAAAGGACATTAACATTGAAGATTTCGACTTCAAGGTTTGGATTTATTCGAGGTCCCAATTTGCTCTAGGAGGAGGGTTGATTTACATCATCACTACGAAGGACGTTGACTTTGAAGGCTACGACTTTAAGTCTTGATTATCAAGGTCCTAATTTGCTATAGGAGGAGGAACGATTTACACCATCATTACGACGGAAATCGACTTTGAAGGCTTTGATTTTAAGCCTTCAATTTTTTCGAAGTCCTAAATTTTTGCATGAGGGTCTCGATTTTAGACCGTTATTGGACTTCAACTTTGAATGATTTGTTAAGCATTTGACTATAATTAAAGGCAATGGTCACTGACAATAACTAGAATTATAACAAAAAATCAAGACTTCCTATATTTAGTTTATACAAATAAGAAAAAGATACGCTAACTGTTAGAATTCTACTTTAATCATTAAGAACTGATATGTTGCCTTAATCATTAAAAGCTGATATGTCATTACCAATATTTCCATAATAGGAGAGATTTGTTTTGTTACTTTTAACTTCATCACCATTCCCCAAATTGAAGGAAATGATGAATGAACTCCAAGTTTGTACTGTAAATTCTGAAATTAATGTTTTGCCAACARTTTTGTAAAGATATATGCTACCTATTGATATGAGCGAACAAATTGAGTAACAAGATTTCCAAGTGCAACTTTCTCCCTGATGAAATGTTAGTCAATAGCTATATGCTTGCATCGATGATGAAAAACTGGATTTATAGTCATGCATAAAGTACCGAGATTGTCCAAAAATAAGTGAGGAGCTTGTGGAAGATGTATCCATGTTTGAGTAGGTAAGTGATCCATGTAAGTTAAGTAGTGGCAACTACCATAGCTCTATATTCTGCTTCGAAGCTATGATAGGTTGTTGCACCAAAGGCAATCTTGTCTTGATTTGAATGTTGAACTTTCAATGCCATTGGAGTGTTAAAGTGAGAACTCTTTTCCAATCCAGCTTCAATTAGTAACTCCTTTGCATATTTACCTTGCAAGAGTGTACGTAAGACCCATGTTTGTGTATTGAACTTCAAAACCAAGAAAATAATGAAGTCTACCTAAATCTTTAACAGAAAATTCTTGGCCCAAGGTTGTGATAAGCAATTGAATAATTGAACAACATTCCGTTTCAACACTATGTCATCAACATAGATGTGTATAAGTATAATACAAGACTTAGTATGAAAAATTAAAAAAAAATTGAAGAATCAACATGGTTACATATAAAATCCAAAATTAACCAAGAATTTTGATAGTCTATCAAACCAAGCTCTTAGAGCTTGTTTAAGTGTATAAATGGACTTGTGAAGTTTGCACACAAAATAGGGTATGAGCATCTTGAACCGTGGTGGTTGCTCCATAAAAATGGTTTCACTAAGTTGGCCATGYAGGAGTGCATTTTTAACATCAAGCTGACGCAACATCCACTTTGAGGAGACTGTAATAGCTAGAGCACAAGCCAGATTTTGGTCATTTTTATAACCGGGTTGAAAGTTTCATAGTAATTGATCCCATGAACTTGAATGTGTCCTTGAGCCACTTAACGAATCTTATAATGAAATAAGGTTCCATCCTTTCTTTAATTTTGTTTCGAATATCCATTTTGACCTGACAACAATTGGTGCGGGAGGTCTGATTACTAGAGTTTAGTTTTGTTTTCATGTAAAATTGTGAGTTCATTCTCCATAACCTTGTACCAATTAGAAAGAGAGAGAGAGAGAAAGAGAGAGAGCTTGTCTCCAAATTTTTGGCTTTTTGATGTCTATAGAGCATGTGAGAGCTGATGGTTGTCTGCGGTCTCTTATCATTTATGTTTCACTGGCTAATTGAGGATCGCGGTTTGAATTGTGCTTAAGTTGATGCCTTGTTATCATTTGGTGCTCTTGTTCATGTATTCCACCTATAGAAGGAATATTTAGATCAATAACCAGATTATAAGGTATATCACTGAGATCATCAAAAGACACATAAGTATTATGAGAGAGATTTGTTTGAGAAGTTTCGGCATGATTAGATGCACTTGTGGGCGTCACTATTGATGGAAGTGTCTCTTGGGGATCACTGGGAGCTGATACACCTGTTGTTGTATGTTTATCATGGTGGTAAAGTTGATATTGTTGTTGGAGTGTGCTCATCAAAATGTCCTYGTCTGAATATGAGAGTTTTGCCCCTTCAAGATTTATAAGAGTTGTCCCTTTCTGGATCTTGGCTTCCTCTTTAGTATAAAACGCATGATTTTTGGGAGATTGTATGTGCTCGATTGTATTTTTATCAAAAGGATAATTTCTTTCTTCAAATATAACATGTCTTAATATGTATATTGGGTTGGTAATAGGATCAAAGCACCAATATCCTGCAGGAAATGGGCTGAACAGGACATTGAGAGAGGGCAGCAACAAGAGAACAAAAAAAAAAAAAAAGAGAGAGTATAGTTTGTGGAAACTGTGATATGATACAATATTGTGTATCCCATATTGCATAAATGAGGGGAAAAAAAAAAAAAAAAAAAAAAAGCTGGGGAGAAACGTTGCAGAGAAGAAAAGGGTAAAGAAATAGAGCAAAAAGGAGGAGGCCATCGATTTAAAGGAAGAAGAAGAACTTAGTGTTCTTCACCCCATAAGGCCAACCTCTACTTTAGGCTTTGTTTCTTTAACCCTTTACATTATCAATTCTAGAAGTATTGAGCATTGAACGTGTATTTAAGAATATGAGCTAAACATTTACAGCTAGGGTTTGGATGAATTTTTGTACTTAATGCTTCATTGAATGATAAGTATGTTTCACTCCTTATAAATGTTCTACTCTAGTGATTATATGTTGCACAACTTATMTTTAGCTATTAATGATGGCTGTATGAATCTTTTGAGGGCCAAGAGGTAAAACAGTGGAAACATGAATAGATATAAGTTTGAGTATTGTTTAATACTCCATTACTGATCATATAGACATATATGTTTTGCTTGAAAGATCACCCAAGAGTTGTGTTTTATTTGGATTCCCTAAACTAAGCAACTCCGACAAGTAGAATAACTAGTGAAATGGGAACAACTAACAAACTGAGAGGGTCAGGTCACTTGATATCTCGATTTATATTTTTAATGTTGCTGATTTGTTGTTGTTAGCGATGTTGCAGCATTGCTCTTGAGCTACTATAGCATTGCTGATTTACATTCTTGAGCATTAGTACATTAGGAATTCATTCCCCTAGCTCACTTTTAGACATCTTAATCATCTATGTGTTGCTATTCTATTCATTTGACGTTTTTATCATTAAACCAACTTTGGTTATTTTTATTTTTATTTTTGTAACCACCAAACCAACAATCAATTTTATTGGGAATTTAAACCATCACATTTGAACCATCAATCCTTGTGGGATGATACTCCTATTCACTCTATATTACTTGTATACCGTGTATATTTGTACGAGTGAAGCTTAATTACATACACGATTTTGTCGACAGTTATACGTAAATATTTTCTTAATTAAACATGTTATAAAAAAACAAAATAAGGATCGAAATATTAAATAAGTAAGAAATTAATTTTATTTCCAAAATGTCCAAACAAAAGTTAATCGCTAAAAGGAGAAAAAAGTTTGGTTAATTGACTACAAAATTAGATAAAAGGACAAAAAAAAAAAAGGAAATTTTATTTCACTATTTTTATGATTAGTTATTGATATATTATTTTATTTATTTAGGTATTTTATTTATAATTTCTAAGAAAGTCCAGGGTAGTTTCTTCTAATAAAACATCACGAAAATATTCTAAATTTTTGAAAAAAATTAATTTGTCAATGTCTCAACTTATCACGTATGCATTTTACTAGATTCCATATTAACGAATACTAGCAGGAAAAATTTAAGGTTTTACATATAATATTTTCTAACATAATTAATCCTTTTCATTGCAAGCTAGCTACATTTTTTTTTTTTTTTTTTGAAAAGGAAGTCGATTATCATATTATAGGCAATTCAGCCTGTACAAACTAGCACATTATGAGACAGAATAGCCATCCTCCTCACCAGAATGAGCCACTTGATATTCACACCAAAAATTCATGTCATTTGCCACTAGCTTGCTGCATCTATGGACTCATTCTCAAAAATCAATTGATTCCTGGCATACCATATACCCCATAACACCATGACTAACTTTTGATACTCCTCCTCTCGAACGCTACCACACACCAAGGTATTATAGAAAAAATCACACAAATACAAAGCTTCTTACCGAAAACTCCTACTATCCAAAGCAGCCTTTTTCCAAACTCTTTTAGTGATGAAAATCGAAAAAAATGTGCAAATCACATTCCATATCCCACCCACAATGGACAATCAATACACCACATAGGAAACTTCTTTGACAAGTTGGCTTTGGTGGGTCGTAAGCGTTGGCAAGCCCATCAGGCCCTAACCCGCACCTTAGGAGGCATCCCAAGCATTCATATAGAACACCATAAAGCACTGCCCTCAGCCTGATATAAAGAGGTACCCTCTCCATGAATAGCATACTCATCCTATACGCCGAATGGATTGAAAAAAACCCCACCCTTCTCATAATGCAACACCATTACATCTTTACACGGCTTTTCAGCCAAAGGAATGTCCATAATTACCTCCACATCTCGTTTTATGAACAGCTTCCCTAGCACACTTAAGGTTCCATCTTTGTGGATTTTGTAAAACCAACTCTTTCACCCTAAGATCCTGTGGAAGAAACAAGTTAGTAGAAATTACTCAAAAATTATAAGGAATCAAGATTCAAGGATGTTCCTGTATCCAAATATTAGCCCATCACCTATCCTCCATTCAACCCTTGCTCCAGTGAACCCCTACCCTCCAGAATACTCCTCCAGACATCAGACGACCTTTTACCCATTTTGGCATGCAAGAGAATTAGGAGTAGTAAAAATTTCCCACCTCTGCTTCGCTAGAAGAGCAAAATTAAAGGCCTCGATATCTCTAAAGTCCATCCCTGATCCATTTTTAGACAACATAAAGACTCCCAGCTTCACCAATATAAACCTCATCCCCTTCATCCCTTCCTACCAAAAATTCCTGATTAAAGACGTAATTTCCCCACATAACTTCATCGGCAAAAGAAAACACGACATTGCATATATGGGGATCACCTGCAGCACGAAATTAATCAAGACTTCCTTAGCCGCTTAGGAAAGTAATTTCTCCTTCCACCCTGAGACTTTTTTCCAAACCATCTTCTTGATATAAGAGAAGACCTCAGTTGGAGACCGCCCAATCAGATATGGTAGACCCAAATCTTTCCCGCTACCACCATATTTTTGAAAACTCATCATATCACAAATTGCCTTCCAAAGACCATCCCGCATATGCTTTTAAAATATCACAGAAGATTTCTAAAAATTTATCATTTGCCTAGAGACAGCCTCATACGATGCCAAGGATTTTAGACAAAGAATTCTCCGGAGTAGCACCCATATGCAGAAGGCTATCATCTACAAATAAAAGATGCATTAACTCAGGTGCACTAGGACCCATCTTAAGCCCTCTGATCCTTCCATCCTCTCGTGCCTTATTCAAGATCGTAGAAAACTCTTTCATACAAATCACAAATAGAAAAGAAGATAACGGGTCCCCTTGGTGAATTCCCCTTACTAGGTCAAAAAGTTTCAGTTGGTACACCGTTTACCAAAACCTAGACTCTGACAATTCTCACACAATCCATAATGACAACTTAAATATTAGGAGTACCTAATTTCTTTAGAATCCACTCCAAATGCCCCTAACTTCCACTCGATCATAGGCCTTATTCATATCTAACTTTAAAGCCATATGAGGCCCACCCCATGCGCCTTACTAGGATACTGGAAAGCTTCAAAAGCTATGATAGCATTATCCGTAATCAACCTAACCCTAATAAAAGCGCTTTGAGACTCATCCACCACGGAGAGAAGGATACTCCACAACCTATTAGTAATGGCTTCGTAAATTATTTTATACATAACGTTACACATGAAATAAAAAAGTTCATCATAGTCATCGGTTCTTTACTTTGCAAATAAGGGGAATAAAAGTCTGATTAATTTCCTCTACCCCTTGCATCATATTCAATGCATCCAGAGCCCCCCTAGTCACATCATGCCCCACACAACTCCACAACTTTTGATAAAAATAGCATGCAATCTATCTGGCCCAGGCGCCTTGGATGCATGTCCTTTGTAGCCCTCCATACCTTATCAACACTAACCCCTTTATCCAATAAATCCACCAGAGACTCATCCAATTTTTGCACCACAACATCCCCAGCACCTCATCCAAATCAATAACCACCTCCCAATAATAAAACAAGGATTGATTATATAATCCAAAAGCATTCTTAATGAGAATATCCTCCGAGCAAATAGCACCCCTGGCATTCTTTGTTCTGTCAATCAGTTTCCCAATATCGTTGTTGACAATGGTGATAGAAATATGTAGTGTTCGAATCACCTTTCTTGCACCAACTTGATCTAGATCATACTTGCCGATAGTCCTCCTATAATTGGAGAAGATGATCAACCTCYCGCCTGGATGATCGCACATCATCTTTTTGACGGATCACATTCTCCAAGCGTTTCTCCGCATGCTGAACCTCCTTCAGAAGAGAACCATACTTAGTCGAACTCTACTGTAGTAAAGAATGCTGCACTCTAGTCAAAGTTTCCTCGACTCCCACAGCGCCGGCCCATCCTGAGCTTGCCAGACATCCTCAATCAGCTCTTTACACTCCATATCCTGAAACCAATATGTTTCAATGCGTCTAGGCCATGGGGGCATCCTACCTCACGCTTGGGCACCTTGTCGAATCGACGTACATAGCTCTCTCTAAGCATCTTTTGCCAAAGCTCTATCTAGTCAAACCCAAACTTGATCATCACCATCCCTCCCATTATTCCAAGTAAAATGATATCCCTGAAAACCAAGGTCTCTCTATCCAATCATCCCAACAACATCCCTAAATACCCCCATTTGAGCCTAGTTTCTAGCTTTCCTACCAACCTGCTCAAACACCAAAAGGATTTCATTAAAATCCCTCCACGTCATGTTACGACCTTGTCCTGTTCTTTTCAACATCTCCCAAGAGATAGTACTATTCTCTCTCTGGACACCTATAAAAATCGGTAAAATACCAACTAGGACGGCCATTATCTCCATCAACCCTAACATCAACATAGTTCATTGAATATGTTTGGAGAGACATCGTACACTTTTCTTGCCAAAAAAGAGCCAAACCACCCCCTTGTCCCCACTGTACAACATAAATACAGTTGGAAAACCCAATCACCCACCAGTATCCTCTCACCCCCCGACTGCTCCTGCGAAAACCTCTATCCCTCTGTCCAGCCGTAGGTTCAGAGCTCGATTGGTGTTTAGGGTATATAGAAAAATCATAGAAAAGAGAACAACCAGCCTCTGCATGAAACCATAAACCATAGCTAATACTGCAGCGCATCTCCGGCGTGATATCTTGGCCAACATCCTCCGGACATTCCTTCGGCGTATGGCCAATGCATCCACACCGATAGCATAGAAATGGTAGCCTCTCATACCGAAGTATCCAAGAAGTGACTCCATGCATAGTTAAATTCAACTTAACTATATGTCTTATGGGTCTGGACACATCCACAGTTGCTTGAACACAAAAGAACAAAGCACCATCCATAACTCTCTTACAGATCTAAGTCTCTAATGGTTGATTAAAACCTTGTCCAAGCTTCAGCCCAACCTCCATTGTATTAGCACTATGGATGGAGGCCATAGACTTGAATCCAAAAAGGGACTAACCACAAACCTCCTCCAAAATCAGAGATTTCGGCCACAATGGAACCAACACCAGAAAGTCATTATCAAAAAACCAAGGACCATTGTGCGTAACCCGTTGCATAACATCAACATCCTTAAAGAAAACTTAGATCAGATTGTGTTGTAGCTTCTTTATCCGAACATAGTCCTTCCTCCGAACTCGCATCATCACCGTGAGAATAGCTCGTAGAGAGACCTTCTTCTTAGCACGGAATAGGCTAATACAGCTGTTCATGCAAGATTGAAGCCTAACGGTAATTTCCTCTTTCCCAATAGCGACAGTCTCATCCTCCTCCTCCATAATGGAGACTCCATTAAGTTTTTGGATAATGTGAGCCTCCATCCCAATAATGTCAGCCTCCATTCCAGCCATCTAACCGTCGTGGGCTTGACAAGCAAGCAGTCAAAAGCCCTACCAGTGGTAGGAAAAGAAACCCTAATTTTTAGGGAGCCAGAAACCCTAACACGTAGGGAGCAACAAACAACTCGTCTTGATTTAGTTTTGCAAGCTAGCTACTAAGTATGGAGTTTGTATTATCTCTCTACCACTCTAGTTCATATTTGGGGAAATTGGAAAAATTAAGCAAAAGTGAAATTTCAGAACTATGGACATTGAAACTGAGATTTGTTTTGATCTCCACAATCACAACTCACTTGTACTTGTGTTGTTTCATTAGTTTGATAAGATGATTATCGTTTATTAGTCATTTTTTAACAATTTCAAAAGGTTCTTATCTCCTTAGCACTTTGTAAAGCTATCAAAACTAACAAGTGTTGTAACACTAGAATGCAATAGCATCATTGGCGAAGTTGTCATACTTTGTAACTTATCAATTACCAYGCAATTTTTGCATTCGAGCTAAAAGATAAAATGATCCCATGGAAAACAGATCAAGAGTTTGAAGGCTCTCCAACGAATTTATTTATTTTTAATATATTAGAGAACAAAATTTATCCTATCCTACTAGAGAAATGGCTTTATTTGAATTAAACTTTTTGTGAAAAAAGAATATTTTGTAGTTGTAGAAATATTTTTGGTTATAAAATATGAGAAAATAAAAAAATTACAATTTGAATTTGTTTATTGAGTTACAAATTTTATTAGTTAAGTATTGTTTGGATTAGGAATTGAAAAAATGAGTGTTAAAATAATGAAAAAAATAATTTTAAGTAGTGGAATGTTGTGATTTGAAATTGAATAGCGAAGACTTCCAAATAATTTAGGAGTTAGGGAAAAAGTTTTTGCGTGTGGAAGAGATTTTTTGAATATAAAGTAAAAGAAATAACTTTTGGGGTCACGTTCGGCGTCGACTGGGGTTTCGATCTTCCAAATATACATCTATCCATGCGTCTACGTCGCTATCGGTGAAAAATTGGGCCTTCGGGTTGTTGGTAAGCAAAACCCACCATGTAATTCTAGCCCTGCTAATTTCTTTCCTTGGTGGTGCTGCACAAACTGCAAAAGGAGTTGGTATGCACTGTTGTTCTAAAAAGGACCTTTGCAGTCTTCAACCAGTTCCTGCGCGCGAACAAGAGATGTAGGAAGTAGCTCAAGGGCATGGAAATTTCCATATCCGACTCCATTTCAATAGGTCGTGAGTCTTCGTATAGTGCACTAATTGCAGGCATTCCGATTGCTGTCCTTCCCAGACCGGCACATCCTCGCCTGCATCATCTGTATATCATGCGCTAATTGCCGGGATTCCAGTTGCCGCCCCTACCCGCATCATCACATCCTCACCTGCATCCTCCGTAATCCGCACCAAACGCAATAATTGCCAAATATCCGGCGGTGCAAAATGGATTGAAGAATGGCACCTATCCTACATTTGGGACCCAAGAGATGTAGCGATGCTTCAAGCTCTTTCCAGACGTATATTCCGGTCTGTGAGACACAACTCTAAATAAGTAAAACAAACTAGTTTTTGTGTATAAAGAGAGAGAGAGATTGCTTCTAGGATCAGGAGGCAATCCAAATAGGCAAATACAGCTTCTTGGTCAAGACTTGCTAAGATTAGTTCGTTCTGTGTAGAACCTGGGCCGTTATCGTGGAGAGAGCCCAGAGAGGAATTATCTGTTTTATACTATTATCTAGCCAATCAGTTAATTCTTCCCCGAGCGAGCCCACTCAAGTAGGAATCTGCCATCCACTTTTCTGGTCTGAGGTAGCCCACAAGACAAGGCTTAGGTAATAAAACGTTTCGGTGGTTTGGGCCATTTACAGGATACACAGTAAACTACTCTCTCAGCAGCAGCAATCCTGTTTGGAACAGAAACAATCAACCCCCCATAACTTCACGGGAAAAAAATTGACTTGGCTTGTAATGTCAAATATTCTTTTAACACAAAGGACTCATTAAAATGGCGAATATTTGACCACTTAATTATAATGTTGAATCAGTGTGAAGGGGAGCCATGATTGAAGGAGAAGACAATCAATATATGATTACATATTAATTTTTAAAAAAAATAGAACAGCAGGAGTAAAAAGGGCAATAGAAATGATTAGTCTCATAATAGTGGACTGCTGTATCAGTCCATCTAGAAAGAGTTAAACAAGTTGTATGCATGGTGTGCTCAAAAGTTGTTTCATTTGTGGGGTTCAATATGTTGAAATCATTCATCGATCTCTCTCAATTTAAATAAACAATCTCGACACGTTTAATAGTAAATTTCCCATAATGGAATATGTAATTATCAGAGGGTCAATCAATTTGGTAGGACGAATGATGCATTGGCAACAGTATCTTAGTACACTCATCTGAGCATGGGATAGACTGTTGTCCTCCTAAACTGGAAAATAATTCATTTTAATTTTTAGATTTAATTAAATCAGCTTAGGAGAACATGCGTCGAAATAATTAAATTTTCACTTTTATTGTTGAATACCTTATTTATGTGGTGATAGGCTGTAGGTGACACTAAATTAAAGCTGGCGCACTAAATTGCGTTGAGCTACCAAAGTGAGGATAATTTTATTTATTTACCTTACTTTATATATGCATGCATGGCACACTTCTTTTTCAAGATCAAAGGTTAACCACATTGCTATACAGACAAAGAAGGCAAAGGGTTAAATCGTAGCATTACAAAGTCATACTTACTCCAGGCTTCCTGTTGTTGGTGGTAAAGAAAAAGGGGTCATGTCCCTTTCTCATTTTCAATTATGAGGATATTGAAGAAGTTGGAAATGAGTTGAGGTCCCTGCTCTAGGAGTTGAAAGATTTTGGTATCATCAATTGGCTCCCCACGTGCAAATTGTATTATATAGTGTGCGTGTGTGTGAGAAAGACAGAGAGGGCATAAAAACTTGAGAAAGGCAACATTCAAAGAGCCTTAGGATGGGAATCAAGACTAGCAACCCAACAAACACACATGCACTCTTTTGCCTCATTTACATAATGCAGCGGAGCGGAGGAGAGACTACCCTCTGTTCATTCTCACCGACCCTGACTAATTAATCAGCAGCGCGTAAGTGTGGGTTGTGTGTGAGAGAGAAAGGGGGAGGAGGAGGTACTAGTGGCTGGCTGGTATAAGATGAATGGGACTGGACAAACCCACAAAGGATTGTCTTGGGAAGGGCCGACCCGGCAGAAGATAGTGGGAGACATGGAAACTCTGCTTCTCACTCTTCAAGAATTGCACCCATGGGATAAAGACAAGACTGACGTTGCCTGCTGCCCTTGCCTTTACTCCCCCTCCTCCCCCCACCCAAACCCCAAATTTGGAGCTTTCTTTGGCTTTCTGTCTTTATTCGCTTCTCCTCTCGACTCCCAGCACACCCTTTCACTTGTAGCCAGTTCATTCACTCTATTAGTTTTGCCTTCTTTCGTGCATCCAAGTGCGTGCCGACTTACACTATACTACCTCTCTGCAGCACTACCTAGCCACCACCTTAAACCCATCCGCTACCTCCTCCTAACGTTTCATCGACTTGGTTAAACCACAAGCCAATAAAATCTTCAAAACTTATGGTTGTCTTGTGAACCCAAATGAAAACGTTAATTTTGAATTCATTCACTCTCCTTTTTTTCTTTTTCCCTTTAATGAAACTTTCTAATTATTGATGCAAGTAAATTTCTAAGTCTTCAATACTTATATATGAGGATAATGTGAACTTGGATTAAGATATTGTCATCAAAATGGGCATCACAGACCGAGTCGAAGCCAGAACGAGGGTTTCTGGCTATGATTGAAGTAGGAAAACTTTTACCTAGCAACTTATAGAAAAGAAGCTTTTTTCATGAGACGAAGCAGGCTGCATCATCACTCGAAATATATATTCACCTATCAAAATTCAAAAGAGATGATGCTTGTCATTAAACTTAAATAACGTAAATAGGACAAGGAAAAAGAATATCCAGCTATCTATATAGAGTTTATGGGGTGAATAATTGAATATGCTTCTTCTAATTTTTCATGCAAGCCATCTATGAGGGAAGATTGAAGGCTTTATTGTTCTGACTTTGTATGGTGACATTTTGCATTCAAATTTGTGTGATGCCATCTCTAAGTAGGCCTACCCAAAATCAGGCTAGTGCTTTTGAAGTGATTGACCTTTATTTGTATATATACAAATACTCAGCTCTTCGATGATACTCACAGATCAAAAGC
The DNA here is from genome assembly GCA_001752375.1 of Rhazya stricta. Taxonomy (NCBI): domain Eukaryota; kingdom Viridiplantae; phylum Streptophyta; class Magnoliopsida; order Gentianales; family Apocynaceae; genus Rhazya; species Rhazya stricta. The sequence continues at coordinate 1,595,299 of MEJB01000012.1, read as the reverse complement.
AACATTCTTAGGCTGTGGATTGGTGAAGTGCTTTTCCCTGAGCTGATAACAGTGATGAAATCGACCACATAATTAATGGCTTCAGCTGAATTCTCAATCACCTGTCTTTTGGCTGACATAAAATTGATCAAAAAGGGCTGAGGAAATGGACATTGGGATGCCATTTTCAACCAAATGGGATAAAGGATTGCGTATTTATATTTAAATTTTATTTTGATTTTCAGAATGAAAATAGAGTATTTGGATAAGGATATTTGATTTATTCTTTAAAGAAAAAGAATGAATAGTAAAATGTTTTTTGCATATCGAAATTTCGTCCCAGTGTGCTGTTTTCATGCGAGATAGAGAAACTAGACACACTTCTAATTTAAGGTTAGTTCCTAAATTGATGCGTTATTTTAACAAAATACTTATCAATGCATAATAGGTTCTAAGTTTGATTCTGATTATATATCCTAAAATGACCCAACTTTCTTTAGTTCTTTTGGTAACCAAAGTATTTATCGACAATTTTATTCATCCAAGAACAATTCCCCACCTTCCCCCCCCCCCCCCCCCCCCCCCCCCCCCACAAAACAAGCCCTCTTTTCTTTTTTTTTTTTTTTTTGGCTTTTATGCTGCCCTTTTTCTTTATTCTCTCCTTTTTGTGGGCTTGAAGATTATATTCATGGCAAATTGTAGAATAATTTGTAGGATAAGCAAGCACCAGAATGTAGAATCATATTTGCTACCACAATGGGCAGCACAAAGATAGCAATTCTTTCTTGCATGCCTTTTCTTCCATCACCAAGTTTATCGTAATTGCAGATAGGAACATGATTATCATCAACAATGATGTTGTAATTCTGGCCCCGAATTGAGTTCTTTGATTCACTACAGTTTTCTTCAACCTTTCAGCTTTTAGGTGCAAAATTGCCGCAGTGAAGGGGAATATGATGATGGAAAGGGTCCGTACATACTTGATGATTTGCGCCATATATAAAACTAGAGAATGCTTCTTCGTCTGATTAAATCAGCTACAAAGAAGATTTTACAAATTCACTACGAAGGAAAATCCAATTAAGGGTCCTGCAATACTTGCTCCTCTTCCTTCTCATCTTTCTCATCTTTTTCTTCTGAAACCCATTGATGTTCAATCTTTTGAACTTTTGAACTTTAGACCTAACTAAATCTACTGGCTTATACTTGCGACTCTTCAAGGCTCCCCAAATCAAAATCAATTAATTCTTCATAGCCCCAGCAAAATGTAGTATACAAGCGTTATCGGCAATGCAATCAACATCCCGAATATCACACTGCAATTTTAGATCAAAATCAGAGACAAGAAAAAGAATAAAATATCTGGAAGAGAGTGTGTGTATACTGTATAGATTATACATATATATACTCACGCTGTGCTGAGAATATCAGGGTGTACATTGTATTCCTTAGCAAAAACAAAAGGAACAATTCCTTGAGGTAGAGCTGCCTGTGAATGTCAAGAAGATTTTGTGAGCACGTCTTCCTTCTGTACCATTAGACTCTGTATACAATTATTTATGCATTCTATCAAGCATCCCTTTTGAATATTGATTCTCTGACTGTGTTTGAGAGGGGGAGAGGGGGGGGGGGGGTTCATTACTACCATTATAATAATTCCTACCCCCAGTTCTCCAACAATATCTTAATGGACACAGAAAAGTAGAAGTAAAGCTGGATTCATAGGTTGACTGTCATAGGGAACTTTTTTAAGAGAGGAATCCTCTCTGCTTGACCTTCGGGAACAGTGTTCACTTGTCCTCAGTTCTACTACAAATGGAGACTCTAAACAATGCAAACTCTTCCTCACATTTATGCTCAAATAGTTATTGAACTCATGCAACAATTTGAATTTCAATTCAGCAGGCTCTGTTTTGAGATTCTTGGACTCAATTTGCGGATCCCTTCTCTTTTCTGCCGACAATCAATTCGTGAAACAAATGATGTTTCATATGAACTCAATCTTAATCAAGACATGACTTCTAAAGAAGTTGGAGCTTGCAACATGAAAGGGAGGAGTGAGTCCACTGTCCATATTCTTGTAAAAAAATTGACTAGAGATGCAGCTTAGCAGATATGAATCATTTAATAATGCAGTGGATTTTAAAGAATTTGATCAAGTTCAAGAGCTTGATTGGTCCCTCCGTGGGTCACGTTAGAGCCCAGGAGGGAACAAAGTGAAACAGAAATTTGAGTAGTGGATGCTACTATGCGACACTGCATATAAAAATGAAACTTTGAAGGGAAAAGAGAGCATAGCAGTAATAGAGAGAGAGAGAGAGAGAGAGAGAGAGAGAGATGGATTATGACCTGTACAATAGCAACGTGTAACAGATCTCCGCGAAGCCCAACAGCAATGGAAGCAGCTGCCATGACAGCTGGACCCGTAAGGAATCTCACGGCCATGGCAAAAGCTGCGACGGAATTCCCACATGCTATGATCCTCGGTTGCAAAGCCATGAACAGACCTGCATCAAATCAATCAATGCCGTCCATCACTAGAGGATACCCACAATCCCTCTGTCTGTCAGTCACACCACCAACAAGAGAGACATTCTGATAGACCTTTCATCATCACTACCACTCACTGCTTCAATCTATTCATGCTAAAAGAATAAACATTTTGACAGAGAAAAAGATACATAAAGAAGCAGACATGCTATGATGACCACTGTACTGTTGTGCTTACTTTGCTTTTGCACGCTTTCCCATTTTAAAGCTCATTTAGTAGTGTAATGTAATCTCAAGTGGGTTTTAATTATTATCCATAACAGATAAAGATAGTGAAAACTCATCAGTGTTCAAGAAATTGCTCTATTAATTACCTAGACTGAACATGGCCATGCCAAGACCAGCATCAGATAGTATAGAAATAGACTGTGCTATTATAGCAGGCATCTGAACATTCCACCTGCGAAGGAAAAACATCACAACATTGAACAAAAACATGTTCTTGATCAGCCAACATTGCCCAAACAGAAAAAGAAAATAAAAAATAAAAATAAAAATGAAGATCCCAGATAGAATAAAAGATTAATAGTTCAAGATTTTGGTGAGCATGGATTCAGCAATGGAAGAAAGAATTTGATATTGACAAGCACCTGAAGGAAACTAGAGACCATGTAATCCCAAATAAGCTTGAATAAGTGTTTGGGTTCCTGATGAGTTTTCTCCAGACCATGATCAATATTAACCTTGTCATTACACTTGTTGGAGGCATTACTTTGACTTTGTTATCTCCAACTTTCTCTCCATCATGTTTGTTCATATCCTTGTTTCCAAAGCTGAAATCATCTCTCTCCATGTAAGCCTCTTGATTATCTCTATGAGCCTCAACTGCCAGTCCAAATCAGTATTAAATTTAGCACACAAGTTGAACTAGAAAATAAATAAAACAAGAATAACCGATGAGGAAGCCGAACTTTACCTTTGCCAGGAGACACAGCTACTCTAACTTCTTTACCAGGTTGGTCTAAAGCTCCATAATCGTGGCCTCCTCCAAAGACATCAGAAACTGGAGAAGCACTTGAACTCCAGACAAACATATGAAGATCCTTTGCACCTTCTTCCTTGTGTTGTCCGTTAGGTTTCTTGGTTGCATTAGCCCCCAATGCTTTGGAACCAGTAGGTGAAAACATACCTGGGTTAGGGGCTGGGTAATTAGTATTGCCTTGTCCACCAGGGTAATGAAACCTGGGCTTGTTCACGTTGTTCGCATTATTATCTTCCTCGTAGTTTGAAGGCCTTGGTGTTGGCCCTCTTGATGCTGAGAGGCCATAAACATCATTTGCACCGAAGTTTGAGTTCCTCCCAGCAGCCACCATAGAATAAAAGTCTGTGTGGTTGAAACTGGACCCTCTTGGAGTTGGGTTTCTTGAAGACTGCAAAGAATAAATCTCTGCATTGGTCAAATTTGATGGCCTCGGAGTAGTTGATGACAAGCCTTGTGACCTTCTTGAGAAGATATCTGATCTTGAAGCATTTGATTTTCTTACAGTGACATGTAATTTACCATCTCCTTTGATTTCTGCTTCAGTCTCAAGAGGTTGCCTCCCATCCAGTGACATGACATCAGAATCAACATGGATGGAAACAATAGAACCTGCTGTGTCTGGAAACTGCTCAGAGATCAACATCTTTGCTCCTCTGTACTCAAACATGAAGAGCATCAAAGTATACCAAATAATGCACTGAAGAACCACTATTTGCACCATCAAGCTTCCAGAGAATGAGCCATACATTCCCTTAAGCAAGGGAATGCCCATAACAAGTGTGTTGGGGAGAGTTGACAAGGAAAAGAGTGTTATAGTCCACTCCAAGCATCCCCTTTTGCTCACCTTGCTCCACACAAACAGCACAGTTAAGACAATTAGCTTCTGAAGTGTGTCTGCAGCAATGAAGCGTAGGTTCATGGCATAAGGATTGTTGCTTGCAATAAAGTGAAAGGACAGAAGGGGAACTGCAAAGAGGGCCACAAAGCGGTTTATGCCGGAGCACTGGTCTGGTGTAAAGATTTTCCACCATCTTACGGAGCCATAAGCTAAGATCATGGCCACATAAAGTGGAACAACAGCAGTCATAACATGGTAGAAGTCTGATAAATTAATCATCTTTGCGACTCTCTTGAGCAGCCCAGATCAAGCAAACATACGAGGAGGAGAGAACGATTGAAAACTGAAAGAAAACTGAAGAAGATGAACAAGGAGGATGAGTCTGCGAATGTTATGATGGAGAAGTGCAAGAAAATGGATGAAGAGGAGGAGCATGTGTTTTGGTTTATGGAGCTGTGGATACTGGGTAGTAGTACACAGAAAGAAGAAATATTTTTTGGCACTTTCGATACAGAATACAGCTTTGAGAGTTGCGACCAAGCTTGCATAGACTTGTAGTCTCCAAAGCAAAAGAGGGGTATTTGGAGGAGGCCTGGAGTGGTCTGAGGGGTGGTGTTGAGTTGTAATTATAATTTGCACCACTTTGTTTTTTTCCTATTTGTTTTGAGCTGTGGTTGTATTTGAAAGAGATGGGAGTTAAAAGTAATGGTCTAACTGAAGATTTGAAATGCTGGTGCGTGGCTCTATCTTTATATCCTCTAGACGGGAGATTCCTGATAGTGATACAGTTTGGGGACTCATAATGCGTAATAAATCTGGGTAAATTCCTCCTTAACCAAGCACAAAAAGGATTGGATTAGTACTGTTATGGTCTGCTCTGCTCAGCTGGTTGCATAAAGTGGAAAAGCAATTTGGTTGGAGGTGGTCTGTCTTGGAGTAGTTGTTTTTAGAGCTTTTCAAGGCTCTTCCCCTTCTTTTCCCCTACTTTCTTCTTGGATTCGCTTTTCGGCTCGTGGGCTGTTGATGGGCTTATATCTGCTCTTGTTCCCTTTTCAACTCAAGATCCGAAAGCCATTAGTTGCTATATATATATATATATGCATTCTTGAACAAGATTTTTTTCACTTCTCTTTTTCTCTCTGTTTGAAGATCTGTGGGATGCAATTTAATCTATCACTTTTTGGGTCGGAGTAGCACCTATTACTATGTTACATTACTAACATGTGATGCTTTTGATAATGAAGAAAAGTATCTTGTGGGGAGAATATAAGTGACTAAGAGGGGAAGGGATAGGAAGATAAATATGAATACGTTGTCAAGTTAAAAATAATTAGAAAGACACGAGAATGGTAGTGATCCTAATTAGAAAGATTTTGTTGCCTATTTTCCACCACAACTAGAGACAAGATCGAAGCAAATAAAACTAACCTGTGAAATGGAAAATAATTAAGGTTTGGTTATTATTGTTAGTCTTTGTCCAAAGAGATTTTGATGCTTCATGTTCCCCTGACAATGAAATTACAGCTTATTCACACCATTGTCCTCTAAGACAGGAAAATTACATTGGTCAAAAAGAGGTTTGAGGATATGATAAAAAGCAGTCATTCAGCATTATGTTTGATGATTATCTTTCTTCAATTGAACCTCGTCAAATGTCTTCATTTTTGTTATTCTCTCAAGTCAAGATAATATATTGAGTAGAAAAATAGTTTGTCACTAGTCTCTTAAGTCGGTATGAGGATGATAATTATCTGAAACCTCCCTTTTTCTATAGATGTTTGGGTCACTGATTATTTTATGTCACAAGAGGGGAACATGTTGAGAGCTGATTGGCGGCTGTAGATTAGTATAAGCCAACCAGCTCACAGGGGAAAGATGATACTGCCAAATATTCATTCAAAGATAATGCTAAAAATTTAGTCCTAGAAGTGATAAAAACCCCAGAGTTAAGCATGCGTAGGAATGAATGATGGACGCCTGCTCTTTGCTCGGAGGTTCTCCCAAATGACGAGTGAAAAAAGGAAGCAAAGATTGGCGTGTCAGAGTCACATTTCACAAACTCTCTTGGATTTCAAAACATCCAAACATCATGTTTAACTTTGCACATTTTGCTATAGATTTCAGATATTGAATAATGGTTCTCTTCTCAATGAGTATTGAAGGGGGCATGCATTTGATTACTTTAAGTCAAGTTTCATTTGCTTTTGCTAATCCTTTTCTTTTGAATTCTGGCTCCCACTTTGTTTTCTCAAAGATTTTCCTACTGCTCAAGAAATTGCGGGCTGTTTAGACCGCCTTTCTTGATTTTTTTTTGGTAAGGAATTCTGGTTGAAGCCTTGAAGGGACCAAACTTTTGTCGTTTGCCCTGACTCTAACCTCTTTTTGTTTGCTTTCCTTTTTACCTCTTGTCTAATGAGAGCTGTGATTCTTAACATTGAATTATTGTAGAGGCCAACACTCCTCCAGCATCTCAATTTTGCTCTCTTCCACACACCTAAAAGATTAGATGGACTTGGGCTTCCTTTGGTGTTGTCCCATTTCTTCAGTTTTCTGGTTCAGATGCAACCTGCACTTTCTGTCTTAGAACTTTCTCCAAGACCCGTCGTGAATCCAASCTTCAGTCTAAATCTGCTTACTTTTTCTAAGTTAAAGAAACAGATTTCAAGCTTAAAGAGCAGATTCTGTGCCACYATGACAACGTGATAAGAAAAGAAAGCTCTCTTCATAGCTTAATTCCTGCCTAATTTTTGAGTATACATCTGATATAGATCATCCGACAAGAAATCTGTTTAAGCTAACTCTTATGGGAGGGAACCAAGTATTACCTACGACTTACGGAAAACAATTACTTCTAAGAATCAAGAAACATAACGTTTATACACAAAATGATTCCTTTCGATATGCAGGTAAAGAAGATCATTTCTTTCTATAATATATTAAAAGCACTGGAAGAGGAATTTTAGCATTGATATTCGGCAGAATCAGGACACTTTTCCATCATCAGGTACTAAGCAATCGGGAGATCACAATAAATTACAACAGAAGATATTAATCACAAAAAAAAAAAAAAAAAAAGAGACACAATTGGTCAAGAACTAGCTAGAACCTTGTAACAAAATCAGGTCAATTTTATGGTCAGTGACACAAAGTTCATAATGAAACACACAAACTTTTAGCTTTATACTTTTTCATAGGCCAGAAAGAGGAGTAACAGCATTAAGATATCCCCTTGCAGCCAGGAAGTTCAATCCATTGAAGCTGGAGTTCCACTTCTCCACATTCAACATTTCTCAATCTCAGGACCATATCTTGGAGAACTCTACCGTCTTTCCAGACCACAGAACTCTCTTCAGCCAGGCAGTTTGACCTGCTTGGTAGCAGTCTTGTAATCACAGTTCCGTCTGGGAGGCCAACCAGATTCATCTTCAAAGCTTCTACAAATGATTTGATGTCAAATTCAGCATCTCCCATTTTATCATCCATGCTGAACGTATCGTGATCATACACGGTCTGAAGTCATAATGATGATAAGGAGTAAGTACCTCTCTACTTGGATAATGAATATAAAGCTACATAGTTAAGAGACCCTATGATGCTGAAATTATTCACTTTTCAACTTATCCACATTGAGTTCGGCCTTATACTGAACGAGTTATTCAAATGTTAAATTTAGAGGAAAAAAATATGATTGTTAATAACATTAAAAAGGAATTCACTTGAATTTCTCATTCAGATTGTCAATTGCATGGTTTTAAGTTTTCAGCATACCATAAAATTAAATGTTCATAGGCATGGCACGTTACAACTATTTAGGAGAAAACAGCCATGCCAAGAGCTCAGTTCCACCCAACATAAAACTGATTAGGCACTTATGAAACCAGAAAACAATATGTGATCACTAGGCTACAAGAATACACATGGGAAATAACTTTCTTATGAAAAAGCATCATAGATTACTGTAAAAGTGATGCAGAATATCAATAACATTATTCCAAGTTCTGCATCACTGTAGTCATAGAGCCAAGCCCAGGGATAGTTAGCAGTTCAAGTTTCACACAACTCGTTAGCTTCACTGTTTGCTCTGACATTCCAAAAGCTACATTCTAACTAATGACATTGATACTCTTCTATACATGCACAGAAAATGAAAGAGGGAGGGGGTTTGCAAGGAAGAATGCATTCTAAAATTGGTCGATTACTCCAAATCCTAAAAGAAGGAATACTCCGGCTATTAGGAGATACAATGAGCTTCCAATCTGAGGAATGATTCTTAAGAGGGTTTCTCTGTTCTATTTTATAGTGTTCTTATTCTATTTAAGAAAATGCTAGACTTCAAGGTTCCTTTTAGCTTATTTTCAACTCCAATCTGTCGTCCAGCTTTCCTTTCTACAAAGAATCATGATTTTTCAAGTCCAACCTATCAAATGAACAAAACTTTAAAGTTTTCACATTTTTTACATAATCACAGTGGGTTAAGATGAGTGGACTAAGATGACCAGGAATTAGAAAATATAACCTAGCAAAGAGTATATGATGTTAGTGGCGGATGCCTGCAAATGAAAGGCATACAATGTACTAAGAAATAAAAAGAAGAAAACTGGGCAAAAGTCATTTCTTGAGAATAGATTAGTGCATAGTTGATAGAAAACATGAAATCCTCAAGAAAGTAGATGTCTAACAGAAGAACCTTTAGTCAACAAGGAGCTCAGATCCTCTAAACCAAGCTTATTCCATCTCTTGGGAATTGAATAACCAGAAACTCAGAAAGCAACAACCATAAATCTTAGATTATCAGTTTGACATTTAAGAGAACTTCAGAGACTTTAAGATCTACAAGTGATGCTGTGACGAACGACATGTACAGAAGGGATGGCAGAAAATAACAACTTAAAAGTTATTGATAAAGTAGGAAAAAGTACAAATGATTAAGTAATTATAAATTTAGTGATCTTCCACAATCATGGCATTATCTTAGGGCAATGGCTTCTGTATCAGGAATTCAATTTTTCAGCCAACCTGCACCCCCTCCACGAAACAACAAAAAAAGAAACAAAAGAGAAAAGCAAGCAGAACCACCAAATAAAAAAGACAAAAAAAGAAAAAAAAAACAGAAAAGAGCTCAATATTCGCCCATGATGGCAAGAATCATTCAAGAGGAAGAGCTCTGTACGACACATGCACGTTAACAAGTGGAACACACTGAATTATAGTCTAGATAACCTTTCTGATCTGATGTAGAGCTCCACTCAGGAAAACATAAGAGTAGAATCAATCCGAGCAATAAATGTGAAAAACCTGACATTGCTACTATTTATACTTGCTTCAATACTTAGTCTAATGTATTCTTGATCCAGAAATGGGCCATATGGCAATAGTCCCTTTTCTTTCCCTGCTCAGCACAGAGGATTTGAGAATCACTCTTGCATCATAAGTTTTTCATCATTGTATTAAACCTTTCTGTCACCATAATAGTATAGAAACTTGACAAATGGCCTCGTATATAACCGATGAAAAGCAAGGAGCATCTACATCCTAAATGGATAAAAAATTTATAGCGAGGAGTTTCTTATTAAATTATTAAAGTAAATAAACAAAGCTTACCAGCTTAATCGGAAGATTAGGATCAGAGACAGAAAGTGTTAAATCTTCATTCCACTCAGGATTGACATCTTTTTTGATAACACGTGTCTTCAATTTCTGCAGCCAATTTCAACATTGTGTCCAAAATTCAATAAAATCAAAACCAACTACATAATCAGATAGACAAAGATATTCATTTGCATGACTATTAATAAATGGCCACTTGCTGCAAGAAGTTTCAATAAGCTAATTGTTCAATCCCATAAACATAACCAAGTCCTTCAGCACAGTGAAATCTGAAAACTTGGATATTGAGATGAACATATGTTGTTTTTACTAAACAAAAATACTTTCTGCGGGGTTCTAAACTGACCAAGATCTGCTGTTCATATTAAGGCATGCCCAAACATGAAAAACGATACTCTAGTGTCATTTTCCATCTTATATACAGATTCAGACATTTTGCAATGGAGAATATCCAGAAAGAGAAGAGAATCTTATCATAAACTTTTCTATGAGCCTGAACCAAAAGGGAAGGAATTGAAAGCAGCTTCATCAACTATGATTAAGTCCTTCAAATACAGAAGGCACTAATTGACCTTTGCTGTCAGCAAAGAGGTTCCAATGCCAAGATCAGTTTCCTTCGTTTTGATAGGGGCACAAATCTTCTCTTCAGAATCATGGATTGAATCTTTCAAAATTTAACTTGATCACTACAAAAATAATAATCATATCACTATGATGAAGCCAGCAATTACTGACCAACTCATCGTTGGTGGTTTCCTTTTAACTGTTAAACTTTGCCTGGTATATCATCTATATGCACAGAACTCTTCCGATATAACTCCAATTCCATCTACCCGATGAAAACACCTTGAAAATGAAACTTTGCTTCAGGTCTACCTCCTTGGAGCCTCAAACCCACAATTAATCTTTTCTTGCTTGATTTTATGTGTTTATTATGAAAACAATAAAAGCATAAAGAGCAACGAGAACCAAATGAAGTCTTCAAACACCAGAGAGCCAAAAATCAACCATGCAACAAGTCAACCCATATCATCATACAAAGAGGGAAAAGGAGGAAAAGAATCAAGATTCACGCCATCCCATAAAGCAACTTATCATCCCAAGAACAAAGGAGTCTTCATAAGATAAAATCAAAAGGATAAATCACATAGAACCTTCTGGAGAAAAACTGAAAAGAGAACAAAGCAAGAACAGAGATGATGAAGAATGGAGAGGGACCTGTTTACCCATCTTGACAACAACATAAGGATCGCTGCTACGAACATCACGAACAGCAAGATTAACACCTTTCTTGATTCGAATTCTGAGCAGACCCAACAAGTTCTCCATGAGAGATTTTGTCGAGTTGTTGGCAGAGGCCGGTGTATCTGGTGTCTTTGGTGAATCCATTTTGTATTGAGCTTCTCTCCTCCCTTAAATACTACAACCTTGTACAGCTTCTCTTCTCCTTTCAACCAAAAAAAGAAAAGATACTACTTCGGTTCTCTGTCCCCCTTCTACCAAGTCAAACTCTGTCCTTCTGGATTGATCCAAAGACACAATAAACAATCCAAAAATAAAAACAATGAGCCCTCTTTTGTTACAAGCCCTTCATTGGGAAGTTTCACAAGAACGTTATTGGCTACTATTTGTTGATTATGCTTGGCTACCAAAAGATCTCTAGATACATCAAATTGGCTTGTGGATTCACCAATATACTACATTCCTTTCATAAATGTTTTGAAAATGACATATTTTTCTCTAACTTCTATATTTAAGAGTTAATACATATATATATATATATATATATATGCTCTGATTGATATAATATAACATGAAAACATACTAAAAGATAGTAGGCCTCCAAAAGATATCATTTGAATCAAAATAAAAATATTTCATTTACTGCATTTGAATATGATTTACTTTATGTTTTTTCATGTTGTTTGAAACTCTTTAAAATGAAAAAGAAATGGCATTTTAAGTTATAAAAGATACATTATTTTCAAGATAATTGATCTATACATATAAATCTAAAATTGACTTATATTTCAAAAGTGTATTTTTTTTCTAACATCAAGAGTGAAATTTGATCTTACTCAAAATTTAAAGTTATTTAATAATTGAATTACTAACTTATTTATTGTCATGAACTTGGGCATAGATGGAATTCATCAAAGAGAAATTAACCTAATTTGGCAATGGCAATGTTTGATTCCAATATACACATCAAGGAATGAGTTTTGATTTTCTTTTATCACTATCATCTTAGATTAACCTCCACATTAGATAGAAAAAGTAAATATTTTTTTTAATAATATCTTAACCTAATAATGATCATATTTATTGAAATGCAGGACATAAAGAGGATGAAAGACATACCATAATATTTGTAACTCCTTCTTTCCTTCGGTGAAATCAATTCCAGATTAAATATGTATGAATAAATTATTTTCGATAAAAGTACACTTTATCAATTAAAATAAGAGAAAAGATCACCAAAATCCTTCTATGGATATGAAGGTGGATGCTTATGTATCGTCTTCACCAAAATAAGAAACACAAAATCCCTCTTCTTGAAGTATTTCCAGTCCTCCTTCTGGATCTCTAATGGAGTTTCTTCTCACAAATTATGAAAAGAAGAAGGTCATAGAAAGATAGTAATTCTTGGTTAGAGAGAGGGGAGAGAGAGAGAGAGAGAGAGAGAGAGAGAAGAATCACAAGCGTCGAGGGTGCACGACATGCACAAAAAAGAACGAGGAACACATTTGTGTCGGGAATAGTGAGGAAAGAAAACAAGGGAACCGGATGTTCCGGTTACCTATGGTTGGTTCTAGTTTAAAGTCCATTTATTATTCGTGGGCTTCATTTATTGGGTACTGACCAGCAGAGAATAAATGGCGTGATACACGCACAATCAACTCATGCAACGTGGCCGYTGTATTTTGTGGCCCGCCCGATTCTTTCAGATCACACTCCCCCTTATTCTCTCTCCTTTCATTTTCCTTTTCTCTTTTTTATTGGCGCGTAATAATACTTAAAAGAAAACGAGTAAGGAGGACCGGAGGGACATCGTAAATACTCAAAACTATTTCTGCATTTATTAATGTTACTAATGAAGCCTTTTTATAGGCTTAAATATAAAAATTAATAAAATATATAAACAATGAAGGATATACTAATTTTATTATAATTAGAAAGTTAGGCAGCTTCATAAAATTTAATTGGACATCCACATAATCGTTAATATTTTATAATACTCTCTCTTTAGATTTTCATTGAAAAAAATTCTAGCGAAGAAAAAAAGAGTATGTCATTCTATAGGTTAGTACTCTCCTCTCGATGAAATAATTCCTTGAGATTTATTAACTGACGCATTTCAATTTTGTTCAACTTTGCAAATGTTGTAATCGCTAAGCTCTTAGTGGATAAACCTGCTAGATAATCACATGATCGAATTTGTTGCACATCAATATCATCACTTCCGGAGTTCATGAGTATAAAAAAAATTTAACTAACAAATCATCGATCTCATCTACACACATTCTCGACTTACCTCATGAATGACTATAATTTTAGAATGATTAGATGAGGTGGCTACTAAGGATTGTTTCATAGAGCACCAAGATATGGTAATACTACCACATGTAAATATATAACCAGTTTGAGAACGTGCTTTATATGGATCAGATAGATAACCAACATTTGCATATCTAATCAACTTCAGGTTGATTTGATTTGAATACAAAATCCGAGATCTATTTTGCCTTGGAGATGCCTAAGGATATGTTTGAGACCAGTACAATGTCATCTTGTTGGATAAGAACTAAACCAGCAATGATATATTAGGTCTTGAATTATTAGCAAGTTATGTTAGTGCACTAACTGTATCAAGATAAGGCACTTCAGGACCAAGTAGTTCTTCATCATCTTCCCTAGGTCGAAAGGGGTCTTTGTTCATATCTAATGATCGAATGATAGTTGGACTACTTTTGATCTAATGATCTAAAGTAATGATTATAATCAATAGGCTTTACATCTTCTGGTGTTGTTTCAAACTACAACTCCAAAAACTTCATAAAAAATACGAGAATAGTATTCTGCGACATTATCTAGACGAATCACTTTAATAGGATAATCAAGAAACTGCACTCTTAAGCGAATTATTTGGGCAAGCAATTTTGTACACACTAAGTTGCGCGTTGATAACAAGTAAACATGTGACCATCTAGTAGATGCATCAATTAAAATCATAAAATAACTAAATTATCCATATTGTGGGTGAATGCCACATATATCACCTTTGACTCGTTCTAGGAATGTGTGAGATTTAGCCTCTACTTTTGTTTAAGATCGTCTAATAATTAATTTTCCTTGAAAACAGGCATGCGTACTCTCAAGGGATGACCATGCGTATTCTCAATTATCTTTCCCATCATAATTGTTCGCAGGTGACCTAATCAATCATGCCAAATAGCAAATGTAGCGAGATTAGTAAACTTCTAGTTTACTAAAAGATGCACTTCAATAGTACTAACTTTTGCATAGTATAAGTCAAAAGAAATAGATGGTATTTTCTCTATAATAGATCTCTTTCTGGAGACTATTTGAATAACACAGAGATACTCAACTATTTTCCTCCATTGTTTCAATATGATACCCATTAAGATGGATATCTTTATAACTCAATAAATTTCTTTAAGACTTTGAAGAAAATAATGCCTTATGAATGGTAATTATTGTACTTTCCGGTAATAAAATACTAGCTCTTTTAGAGCCTTCAATTAATTTTACACTACTATATATAGGCGAACAATTGCTTCTTCCATCTTCAGGTGAGAGAAATATTTTTCACTTTTAAGTATAACATGCGTAATTTCACTATGAATGAGACAAACATCCTCAATAGTACTTTTGGAGATAGAGTAAGGAATAAGCGCCATATGAACACATCAAAATACAAGCTTAAATCCTTAATTAAAGGAAAAATTATTACAAAGAAAAACTGAAAAAAAAAACCACTAAACTATATTACATCATCAAAACATAACTACGAAATTAAATCAACAAAGCAAGAGTTTGTAAAACTCTAATTTTTCTAAACACTGCCATCACCAATTGAATGGTCAATTTTTTCTTCTTGATGCTCGAAAAAGTCAGTCACGTCCAAGTGAGTAACATAGACATTATTAAGGCTAGTGTCATCACCATTATCCTTAGTTGATTGTTGTGAAGTAAAGTTTGCTTCAGGATTTTTCTTTTCCTTTGATCGATGCTTGGTACAATTCTACAAGTCTACAAGGTGTTTTGTCGTACAACAGGTACGGTATCAATGACTATTCATGCCACATCAATAACAAGTATCTATGTGATATTTAGGAATCACATTATTCCCTTTTCTTTCTTCATTATTTTTCACCCACTTCTGGTGGTTATTTCTCGTACATGATATTCTGTTTTGACCAGGACTATATTGATGACTTCTTCCACGATCGTGACCGCGACCTCTTCTAGAGCCATAACTCGTACTGATAACGTGTTATAAAATTTATCCTGCACAAGTAAATTACAATGATAATAATAGTATAAACTATAGTATAAAGACAATAGAAAAAATGAGTAGAGAGACACAATGAACATCCAAAACTATTTCTGCATATATTATTGTCATCAATGAGACCTATTTATAAGTCAAATACAAGAGTTAATAGAATACTTAAACAATGTGGAATATACAAACTCTATTATCATTAGGAAGTTAGGCCTCTTCAGGAAACCTAATTGGACATTCCTTATTTAATTGGAAAAGTCTACTTAAATTAACATTGATCCAAGCTTTTGTGACTCAACATGRATAAAAGATAAAAACAGAAAGGTTAAAAAACAATAAATCCTCCGTATTATCATGAAGAACAAAGTAAAAGTTTGATTAATTTTGACTTTTTACATAGTTGAGCCACACAAAGGTGACTCAAAGTATTGTCCTATTTAATTTTCAAATAAGTCAACATCTTATCTCTTATGCAAGTAATTCTCTTCTTTTCCAATGTAACAATAAAAATGTCACTTTAATAGTAATTTTAGACTAATTTAGCATCTCTTAGATAGGTATATTTTACCTTATTGTAGCATTCATTCAAGAAACTAAAGGAGTACATTCTAAATACTTTAGCCTCGTTTGACTGTTAAGGATTCTGTAATAGGAAAGTAATTTGATTATTTATTATTAAATTTCAATTTTCGGGAAATTACTTTAATATTTGAAAAGGAATCATATTCCTCAAAGCAAAGAAAGTGACTGCAGGGAAAAAAAAAATACCTAATAGGATGTGATATGCTGATTACTTTCCTTAAGATTTTAAAATAAAAGATATGAATAATAATATTTAAAACCTTTAAAAATTTTTTGTCCTTCTCTCCTCTCTCTCGTTCTTCTCTCCATAACTAAATTCTTATCCAAATACCCTCTAATCTTTTTCCCAAAAAACCCTCTAAACACTTTCGAGAACTCCCTTGCACCTGTGCAACTCTAACTATTACAATCAAAATTAAGTTATCTTGCGAGTTGTTTAAATTTATTCTTTATAAATTAAAGATATTGGATAAATCCACTTAACTTGGAAAAAAGAATTTTTTTAAGATACATGATTATCGTTCTTCTATTGTACTTAATTTCACATAAAAAATGGGATATTAAGTATATGAAATAGAATTTTAATTTTTATATTCATACTTAATATTTTGAACTTAAGAAAATATTTTGTTTTTCCATAAGTTCATAATTCTTTTTTTTATAATTTCCTTATTATTTAGTTCAATTATAATATTTGATTTAATACAAATTAAATAGTTAGATTTATTTACTAAATGAAAATAAACATATGTTCGCTTAATTTAAAATTTCATTAATATTCAAATTATACAAATATAAAATCTCTCATATTCATTCTTTTACTTGCCAAACAATATACAAGAATCTTTAAGATTTTAATTCCTTAAATTCGAATTTCGAATAATCACAATACGAGTATAACCTTATTTTTCATCAATCAAATGAAACCTTAACGTAAATAAGATTGAGAGAAATGAAAACACTAGTACTAATTATTACTTCAATGGTTGCTTTACTCCTAACTTTTAGTAGGTGTATATATATTTTAAAATACATTATATATTCATTTACTTTTACAATATAAAAACAAATGGGATTGGATTTCCAAGAACAACTATGAGAAGCTTATTCAACAGAACGGCTCAAGCCCATTACTTCAGGCCCAAACTAGTCAAATTCAAGAAGTCGAGTACAATTCTCCCCTCTATTTCGTTCCCTCCAAAAAGAACCCCCAAACCTATGGAGCCTTGGGAATCACTTGACGTGGACGATTCCGACCTTCCTTCCCTACTCCGCCCTTGCAAGCGTCTCCACCGCCACCAAGACCCCATCTCCACTACCACCGGATTCTCCATCTCTCAACCAGCTCTCATTCCTTGCTCTAACTCTTCCCAGACCCTAGTAGAGAAAGAAGCAGAAGAAGACGCAGGGCAACAAGAAGTAGAAAGCTTGCCTTCCATTTCCAGCTACAAATCTGAACAGCGCCGTCTGATTCCTGGGCCAGCAGGGGCTGTGCAAGTAGCGATGCTTCAGAAAGATATTGATCGTCAGAATCATGATTTCTCTTCCACTCAAAGCGCTAATCCAATCGCTACGCAGGAGTATATTAGGAGAGCCGTGGAAAATGCTCCAGAATTCGATGAGGATTTTAGTGGGACTCCTTGGATTTCCGCACTCCAATATATKGGTAATTCTCTCATGCTACTACTGCAAGTTCAGTTGTATTCAGTTTGCTATTGGTGAATAGATCATTTACACTAGTTGATGAAATTTGATATTATGTATATAGGTACGAGGGATGGTGTGGTACCCAGTATACCTTTGAACTGTATCAAGGAATGCAAAATTCTAGGCAAGGCTGATCAGGTAAAATGAACTTTTTTCAGTAACTGGAACCTCTTCAAACAACTTGGCATGTTGGGATGGCCTTTCTAGGGCAACTAAGAAGGAAATCTTTTGTAGTTTTTTCTTTTTTTTKTTTTGTTTTGTGGGGGGGGGGGGGGGGGGGGGGGGGGTTGGGGTGGTGTTGGGTGGTGGAAGTGATTTGTTCTATGTTTTGCTGTCGAGAAAAGGCCACAGCTCAAGTAGAACTTTATAAACTTTTTGTCTCCTAGTATATGATTTAGTTCCAAAATTTTCTGTTAAGCATCACAWTTATGCTTAATTAGGTTGTGGCAGTAATCAAGTCCTGCACCCAAAGTAGCGTTGGTGGTATGATGGTGACTCTGAAGGTATAACGATGGCAAGAAGGGTATTACTCTAGTTGAGGAAATCAAATCAGTTACTAATATATTTATTACCTGGGTTTAGGATCCTACAGGAACAATTGGTGCTTCTGTTCACCACAGAGTACTTGGTGAAAGCAATTTTGGGAAGGACTTTTCTGTTGGTTCAGTTGTAATACTTCAGAAGGTTTTCTCTGTTCCTTTTTTATTCCTTGTGGGTGTACTGAACTGGAAATCTGCTAATGGTTTAAGAATTTGAGTTATGAAGATTATGTCCACTTTAACATGTTCACATCGTGTTTTTGCTTTTAAGTGATGAACCAGAGTGGTTTTTCAGGTTGCTATTTTCTCTCCTTCAACATCAGTGCATTATCTCAATGTAATGCTGAGAAATGTGCGAAAGGTATATACTTCCTTGCCATACCGCCATTAGCTTGTAGAGTCACTATAGGAGAGTGTTCCATTTAGGTTATCAATGTCTCAAATTTATTTAATGCAGAGAATCTGGTAAAGATACATTCTTTATGATAACATGATAACATGATTTCATTTAACATTATCGATAGTCGTTTCTCCTTCTTTCTGTTAAAAAAGAAGGGGCAAAAGGCAAATGGAGATATCCTCTTGGAATAGAAAGTTCAAGTTGACTAAAATTCTGTACAGTGCAAACTGATATCTAGCAGGACGTGCAATTTTTAGGGTGAGAACCTGGGGGAAACATATAAGTTAGAGTAGCAGGACATGGTAATCTCCTTCACAAAAACAAAATTAAGCAAATTCATTTACTAGTCCAGCTGCCTCATCCAACTATGGAAAGCAAACACAGGAGAGAAATTAGAAACCCTGGGACCCTAAAGAATTTTATCAAAACTATTTTGTAAATTAATGTTGTCACAGATGAAATCTTTCAGCTACTTGTGTTGAAGCTATTGTCAATTTCTTTTCCTCAGGTATTCAGAAAGGATATCGGTTTTCCATCACAACATAATGGTCTTGCACATTCGGTAACATATGCTGCTCCTGGTATGTTCACGCTGCTTAACAGGAGACTTGATTTCCTTTATGAGTTTAGAATGCAATTTCTCCTGAACTGTAGTATGCATTAGCTGCATATTGGTACCACTATCTCTGTAATTACGAAATAAAATGAAGGTACTGGATTTAATCATTTAGTGCTATCTATTCTTGTTTTTTGGGAAGATTTTGGAGATATTGTCTGATTATTCATCTCCCTTGACATCATAGTGTGCACTGGAAGAGCTGGCTTACTGGAAAAGATAACTCCAGAACTAGGAAAATATGAGGTCATGCATGAGATGCGAAAATACACAAACAGGGAAGCAAGTTCTCACTGCAATAACCAAATTGAGGACGAAGTTTTATACCCCCACAGTCCAAAATGCAGTAGCAGATCCTGCTTGGACAAAAATGTTGCCCCAAACAATGATCCAACAACTCCGAGACAAGATTCTGCTCAAGGATTGTTTGAAGCAGAAGTGATAAAGAAAACTGCAGATGATAAGCGAAGCTCTCGAGGTGATAATGATAGATGTCAAAAGTTTTGCAATCCACAAGACAGCCTCAACGGTAATGCTGCTTTGAAACACTTGATGATGAACCACRCTGTTCAAGAACCTCATGGAGGCAACATAGTCCAGAACCAAAATCAGCAACTACTTGCGGCCGCTTCACTTCCACTGTGGACAGATGAACAGCTAGCAGAACTTTTTCTCGGGGATGATGCTGAAAATGATGGTTCCTTCTGACCTTCTTTCTTTTTTTCCATTTTTTTTTTTTTTTTGGTGTACATGTTTTCTTCCGAAATAAATACACAGGTAAATGAGTTGATTTTCTGCAGATGTGCATGATGAGCATATTGATGCTTGGGCAAGCTAAGCAACTGCTGTTAAGAAAGTGCTATATATATATGTGTGTGTGTGTGTGTATATATATATATATATATATATATATACACATACCGTCTGCATATCATATTATTTCACCATCACATAACATTGGTGGATGAATTTCTGAAAATAGAATAACCTGAGATCAACAGAATGCATAGTAGCATTACTCTTCTTTTTGTAATATTATTCATCACAAAACTAGAACCTATTCGCGGAATCAAGAAGAAAAATGATAACAATTGGATAGTTGGAAGTTTTACCGTAAAATAATACATAGATCCATAGAGGTTCACAATAGTTCTTTTTCCCGATTAGATTGTACTCAAGATCTAGTTGGGATTGCCGATTCTTGTTAACAGTACGCTTCAATCTTTCTTATTCTAGTGTATGAAATTAGCATACACGGTAAGAATACAAATAGCTAAAATATTGGCTAGTGAATGAAAGGCTTTTGGGACCTTGCCTTCCTAGCAAGAATGGGTWGGTTTTKTYTTTTTTTTTTTTTTTTTTTTTTGTAAGTAGGGCAACCTAACAAAATAACTTGGAGGATTTATACTACTTTAGCCATCATGTATATGATCTGTTATAAGTGGAGACAAAAAGGAAGTTTAGAGAGAGGAATGTAGATTGATTGTTATTAACTTTATATGATCAAAATCTTCTATTTATAAAGGTTAAATTCTTGGGTTTTAGGGGTTTAGGGGATAAAAATGTCATTCATATTATATTTATGACACTCTCTTTGTAATGATTAATTTATACAAGTGCCTCGTCAAACATTTGTTTGGAAACATTTTATTGGAAAAAAAATAAATCAAATAAAGAATACAATTGATGTCGGACTATTAATGATTATCTCGTTAAAATCTTGTTAAAAAAATTCAATGGGACCACACGTGAACGAAAAAAAAAAAAAGAATATGTTTCATCAAGAATTATAGTTAAATTGTATATTGCCTTTTCTTCCATCAAGAATTATAGTATGTTGCATTCAAGTGCTTACATAAGAAGACTAGATTAGAGCTTAAATGTGTCTTGAGAGTTTTTATGTATGCAAACAGACTTCTAAAAGTTTTGGATTAGCTTAGAACTAAAAACAAATAATTTGTAACAAAACCAAGACAAAACTTAAGTAACAATGATGAATAAAAATCAACTTAGTAAACTCAAAGCAAGCATCTATTATATATGAAGGAAAGTATCTATCAAAGGAATTACTTTTCTTCTCCAAGGTTAACGACTTCTTTCTTGGTGCTTGATGACCTAGTACAATTAAAGCATATTAGGTCTCAACCTGCATAATAGTCAACCATCTTTATTATTTAGTTCTTACGAATGCATTTTCTTCTGATATTGTTTTCTTCATAGGAAGATTTATAACTGCTTGAGAACATGGAGGAGGCTTCAGCTGCTTGCAAGTAGTAAGTAAGAAAAAAAAAAATAGAAACATTATAATTTAAA
The DNA here is from genome assembly GCA_001752375.1 of Rhazya stricta. NCBI lineage: Eukaryota > Viridiplantae > Streptophyta > Magnoliopsida > Gentianales > Apocynaceae > Rhazya > Rhazya stricta. Next base: position 1,573,656 of record MEJB01000012.1, on the reverse strand, counting down.
CTTTACCGTAATCAAAACTTTAAGTAAAATATGTAACAAGAAATTTTACATGGACTACTTGACATATAAATATTAAAGATCAAAAAATGATTGATTCACAGACACAATTTATAAATTCTAAAAGAAATATAAGAAAACTACTTGAGAAGTAATATAATGAGTATAATTTACTTGAAATTTAAAACAAAGATGGTAAAACATTAAAGAGTTACCATGCTCAATCTTTTCAAGAGATTTGAGAACTGCTTCAACATTACTTGGATAAGCCATCGAACCATTATAGGAGTCAAAGAGCTCCTAATTGTGTCAAAAACAAGACTTTCCATATAAAAAATCAATTCAGAAGCAACTATAAACATAGTGACAACAAATATATCTCGAGTCAATACTTAAGCCAGTATATGAACTCTTGGAGCATTGAGCTTCCACCACTTCAACATATCAAATTCATCATCATTTTTTTCTCTTTCTTCTTCATGTATTTGTCCAATCCATTTTTATTATCAATCCCTCCCATCTCATTAAGAAACATATCACACTGACGCCTAGTGTCTATATCCAAATGTTACATTTTTTGTGGTTGTCCATGATAATTTTGTGATGCACTTGAAATGGAACTAATGGATGAATATGAAAATGAGTGCGACACTAATGTAGCTGTATGAGATGGCTTGCATTCCCCTTCAAGCATTCTGATTCATGTGGAAAACTTAATAAAGATAGAAAAGAAGGCGTAAGGAAAAGGTTATTGGTTGAAAAACTCATTGATTCTCAATGCCCAGAAAATTAATCCCTTCAATTCTACTCTATGTCACCCGTCCTACATCCTGTCTCTATGGACCAAGATTATGAATGATAATTTAAAACATAATAAAATTTGATTTTTCATTGTTCTCCTAATACTTGTTTATACTTTTCCCTCATCCTTTTTGCCATTTCTTTCAACTAATATCATTAATACCTTAATTTCCAAGAATTCAATAGTGTAAAAGCATCACTAAATCCATGGAGGACTTGATTAGAAGTCAGAAATAATGAGCCTGAAACTTGCAAGGTTAGATCATAGAAATGTCTCAAAAACTTCACAAAACGCGAACTATTGCCCCAATTATCATTACTAGGGAGGCCATCCAAATCAAATTCTAATCTAAGCTTATCATGTGAATCAATGTCTACAAGTTTCTCAGAAACTTTTACAAGTACCATAGTTGTACCTAGCATCAAATAACTTGAGTTCCAACTAGTACGATCATCCAAGTAAAATAGCCTCTTATTATATGTTTTTTCCATTTTAACACACTATTGAATTTTCTCAATCTACTTGGAAACTGCCTTATATATCTAATTATTGCACGGAGATGATTAATTGAAAGAAGAATTTATGTCAAACCATTAGACAGAACAAGATTAATTATGTGAGCAACCATCTCGTATGAAGATACTTATGACCTAATAAATTAGTACCATAATTAGAAGTTTTTATCTTTTAAGCAAGGAAGTGCAACATCATTCAAACTTGCATTATCAATAATAACTGCAAAAACTTTGCCAATACCTAAATCAAGCAAACTTTTAAATCATTTTTCCAATAGCTTTACCCTTATGACTATCTATGAAATAAAAATATAGAACTTTCTTGTGCAACACCCAATTATTATCAATAAAAGGAGCAGTGAGATACAGATAATTAATTATCTGCTCAAAGTTCATGAACCGGTAGTAAGGTAAATCTTATCGGATGGCATTTTTTAGAAAATTCTTCAATTTTTCATTCTCTCCTAAATAAAATTTATAAAGATATCTTGTAGCACTAGAGTACAGGATGGGACTTCAAAATTTGGAAATGCAACAGACATAATGCCTAAAATTTTATTTTTCAACAAAAGTAAATGGTTGTTCTACAATAATTATATCTAAACAAACATTTCTAACATCTTCTTATTGAAAATCCAAGTAATGATTGAGTTAGTTTTATCTCCATGAGCAAATGATTTTTGTTTTACTTGAGTTGCGAGAGTCTCATTGTTATGTAGATTCTTCATGTAACCTTTTATCAATGCACTTGTACCATTTGTTGCAGTAGCAGCATAATATGTTCTGCAATAATTGCAATATGCTCTCTGTTCTCCTTCTTTGGATGCATATTTGGTAAAGTGTGACCTGATAGCAGATTGATGCTAAATCAATTTTCTTTTTATTATCTTCTCTAGTACTTGAAGAATTATATGCTTGGTGGCTTGTTTTCTGGTGCAAGACTAACATTTTTAGTATTCATCGGAACTACCAGCTTGATCCGACATTCTATGGTGAGAAAAAGAAGAAAGAAAGAGACTAGAAAAATAAAGTCAATGTTAATGTGAATGTTTTGAAATTTGTCAATTTTAAGATAGACACATAATTCAAGTCCCAAAACTAGGTCTAAATGTGMATCTGAGGCGTGGCACGACCGTATCCTCTTAGATTTTTCCTAAAAGATAGTACAAGGCATTCTTATAAAATAAAATTCTCTATAATCCTTAATGACAAAAATATTAGATAAATTCCATAAATAAAATAAAATCCATCATCCCCAAAATGACCTCTATTTTATTACAACCAATAATCCAAAATTTCATTTATACAAGTTCTAATATGCCAAAAGATCAGAATGTAAACTAATATTTTAACTTATTCTTCACCCCATGATCACGAATCTTCATCCCTAAACGTTGTCATTCTCAAACTCACAACTTTCTTGTTCTGAAAAGGGAGAAGAAATGGGATGAATACAACACTTAGTAGGTAAAATAATCCCCCTAAACTAGGATTGAACAAGGTTTGTAATACATATGTAGAAACTTTAAGATTAACTTATAATCCCTTTTGTATAAAATATCAACAATTAATTTAATTAATTTATTCCAATAAAAAGTAGGAAGAAAATATATCAAGGAAACCAAAGAAGAAAGAAAGATAGAAAATGAATGAAGAAAAAGAAAAGGAGAACTACATATATTTGAGGCGATATTCATCATGGGTAGGAATAGTAAAAGTAATGAACCAGATGAAACATGGAGGGAAGTAAAACAGGTAAAACAAAGAAAGCAAAAAAACATATTTAAACAATGAAAATAAAATAAAAGTATTTCAAAGCATTCCAGGAGAGTCCACGTAATCACAAGACAAAGGAAACTAGATTAAGCAATCACTTAAGGAAACAAAGAAAGAATTCTCTAAAGCCTAAGCTGTATAGGATTTGAAGTGAACAACAACAAATGTTTCAACGTAATTCTCTCACCATCAAATACGGCAGCACCATGGGAATCGAGAAGAGCAAAGATACAGAAAAATCAAGGAAAGAAATCAACTATTAAATACAAGAAAGAATTAAATCCTGAATTTAGGCCTAACTATACTCTCACTAGTTTGGCCAGACAAATTACTTTCTAATTTTTTATCCAAGCTAGTTGGGTTATCAGACATATATTGAACATGTTCCCCCCTCCCCCAAAGGCTAGTTCTGACAGTCCCAACTCATAGTCTTTAAATTCCCAAATTTACTAATTGCACATATAACATGTCCAATCCAATTTTTAAGAGAATACACAGAATATTCAACAGGAAATTCAAAATAAGGAAATCACATTAYTTACTTTTTGTTTACACGAGCAGATCTACAATAGATAATCACTCTCTAAAGTCGACGTGCTACCTGGTTGTGACAAATTCCCCCTCTGATCACGTTTTCTCAAGTTGCTCTCCTATTGTTTGAATGTAAAAGTGGTGTGAGGGAAAGAATGTTACATTAAATCTAGACCTCTGTGCTCACTAACTTATTGTATTTGGTTTGTTAAATTTGTTTAATTATCTAATTGGCTTATCTTATCTGGTTTGTTAAATTTATTTAATTATATAACTATTTTCCTCTAACATAAATTTACCTAAATATTATAACTTAACCCCAGGGGGTATTATATCCTCCCCTCCTTAAAGAAAGTTTCAGGCTCAAAACTTGACTACATGATTCTTGGAATAGATATGGATATTATATTGGCTCCTTGTTTTCTCCTTTAGTTCCAAAGTGGCTTCACTCAAAGTGTTATTTGACCACTGGACTTTCACATATGGATGGTTCTCCTTCTTAAGTTTTGGTCATTGCTGTTCACAATTCTCAAGGGTAGAACCTCATATCCCAAGTTTTACTGGAGGTGCAGTGGCTTTACCTCTAACACATGGCTAGGATCAGCCACATAGAGACGAAGTTGAGATACATGAAAAATATTATGGATGAGTGAAAGAGTCGGTAAGAGGTTCAGATGGTATGCCGAATCTTCAACTAGTATCTCAAACGGTTGGACAAACCTTGAGTTAAGTTTTCCATTTTTACCAAATCGTGTCACCCCCTCTGTAGGTGAAATTTGGAGATAAACGTTTTTACTCGAAGCAAACTCTAGCATGCTTTTATGAGCATCCGCCCAAATTTTTTGTCGATCTTGTGCCATTTTCAAATGTTCTCGAATCACATATATTTTTTTCTTTGTAATTTGCACCAGGTCTGTACCTGTCTCTCATTTCATCTAAACAAATAGGTCACCTGCACGTCATCCCATATAGAGCTTTGAGAGTAGCCATCCTGATGCTGAATTGGTAGCTATTGTTGTAGGACAACTCCACCAACGTCAAATAGTCCACCCAACTTCTTCAAAAATCCATCACATAACCATGAAGCATATCCTCCAAACTCTGTGTTACTCTTTCAGATTGCCCATTGTTCGGTGGATGATAAGCTGTGCTGAGCGATAAGGTGGTATAAACTCCTCATTCAGACTCGGTCGAAACTAGGAGATGGACTATATCAGGACAAGAAACAATATACACCGGCACTATGTAATTTGACTATATTGTCCGAGTGGATCATTGCCATTCTTCCGTCGTAGATGTTGCTCTAGTGAAAGGAAATGGCAACTTGTCCGCCACTATCTATAATGCATCATTGCTAGATCTTAACCTTGGTTAGCCAGTAACGAAGTCCATCATTATATGTTCTCATTTCCAAATAGGAATTTTCAAGGGCTTCAGTAATCCTGCTGGCATTTGGTGTTCATCCTTAACTTATTGACAAGCTAAACATCGTGCCACAAAGTCAGCTATATCTTGTTTCATCCCGCTGCACCACAAGTTATTTTTAGGTCATGGTACATTTTCTTCCTCCTAGGAGTATCAAAAAYTTCTTGTTATGGGCATTGCTCATCAGCTCCCGCTTCAATTGTAAATCTGACGGCACATACAACTGACTCCAAAAACCAAAAGTTGTCGTCCTACTAGAGTTCAAAATTTGGATCTACCTAAACCTAACTCTGGTACTTATTCAATTCTGTATCTTCTTTTTTAGCAGTGTTAATTTGCTCGAGTAGGATTGGTTAAGCTATTAACGGGACTAAACACTTTTCCATTGACTCTACAATTTAATTTCCAACCTCTCAAATTTCAGGATCAACTCTCGTTGTTAAGTCTACACTATAGCTAAAATCCTCGAATTTTTCCTCCTTAAGGTATCTATCACCTTATTTGCCTTATCGGGATGATAATTAGTATTTAGATCATAAACATGTAGTAACTCTAGCCACCTTTGTTGCCTCATATTCAATTTTTTTGATGTAAATAGATACTGCAAACTTTTGTGATCGGTGAAGACCTCACATTGCTCTACATAGAGGTAATGCCTCCATATCTTCAAGGTAAATACTAACGTTGCTAAATCCAAGTCATGTGTAGGGTAGTTCTTTTCMTATGATTTCAACTTTCGTGAGGTATACGCGATAACCTGGCCATCCTCATTGATATACACATCAAAGCATGCTCTGATGCATCACTATACACAGTATATCTCTCGCCTTCTAGGGGTAATGAAAAGATCAGTATAGATACCAACATCCCTTTCAATTCCTGAAAGCTCACATCACACTTAGACATCTATTCGAACTTCGTCCTCTTTTGCATTAATTGTGTCAAGGRTAACGTAATTATAGAGAAGTTCTCCACAAACTTTCTATAATTCCCTGCCAGACCTAGGAAACTATACATTTATGTCACATTGGTCGATTTAGGCCTGTTTTTGCTAGTTTGTAAGGCCCTAAACTTTTTTAGCTGTTATCCGCCAACATGGAATTCTAAAATGTTACCTAAGAAATTAAGATACTGACCAGTTAGGAAATGTCAGAAATTAGAATTTTTGTTGACTATTTATTTAGTTACATATAATTACTAATTACCTTAAAATAATTGAATCATACTTTGATTTATTGACTAGATGGAATTCGGGCAATAAATTTTATTAGAAGAAATAAACCTTAGTATTATGTATATAATAAGAATAGTAATAGTAATAATAATAATAATATAAAAAGAAAAAGATTTTCTTCCTAATTCTTCTTTTTCCTTCATGCCACTTTTTTTTTTCCTCATTCTTGTATATTATTTTAATGTTCCTTATATCATTAACACCATTTCTTTTCTTCTTTCTTCCTTTCTTTCTTTTCTTCTTTCTCCAGARCAATCCTTCCTTTTGTCTTTTAGCTCAACCAGCGCCATCACTCTTCAATTTTTCACCATTTCTTCTATGCTTCACTACCTCACTTCTCTAGTTTGCTTCTTTCTTCCTCTGGCTCTTTTTCTCTCCTTTATTTCAGCATCCTTTATCTCACTACTTCAATCTCACCGCCTCGCTCTTCTTTTTACACTTCTCATTTAGCCATTCTTTTACTTTCTTTGTAGTTCAAAGCTGCTAGCTTCGCTATTTCCATCGCTAATAAAGAACAAAGGGTGAAACAGGTATAAGGTTTTAGTTTACGAAAAGTGCTTCATATTTCAAGCCACACGGGAGTTTATAGTTTGATTCGTGAGTCTTTTATTGGGAAATTTAGACTGTGAAGGATTTCAATTTATTCAYAGATGAGACTGCATTGTGACATTAATTTATGAGGAAATCTAAGTACATATTGCTAGCTCTTATTGCTAACTTCTCCATATATATTGTGGTTATTCTTGTATAAATTTGGAATATTTTAGTGGCAAAAGTAAACATCATGCAATGATATAGTGACATCTTACTCTTTCTTCTTTTAGATCAAGTGGAAAACCTTTTATTTGTCATCTTTTCCTAGTACTTGTTGTACGGCTGTACTCGTATATATGAAGCCATTTTGATGATTATGTTTCGGACCTTATTTAAGATGAGGAAAGACTGCAGATTTCAAATCTCATTTTTCTTTAGTTTTCTCGTGCTAAATCTTTTGTGTTTTTGCATGTTCTCTGCACTATGAGACACTTCCTAATATAGGATATGTAGTTCTATTTAAATAGGGATGTCTTCTTATGTGGTAACAACAACATATTATGCAACCTTATCATATTCTAGCCCATGAAGTAATATACTCTTGTCATCTCAAAAGTGCTTTTGCAACTATTCGTACCTTTTGTTATTAACAAAGCTTCTATACTTCGATTCATGTCAAATAGAAGATAAGAAAAAACTTACATAATGTTCCTAGCATCACTTTTAGTTTGTAGGCCCATTTCCTCTTGTTAGGATTTGTGTTGATAACGACTCGGGTGTTAATTTCAATAAAATCCTAGTTTGGTTGTAATATTTTCTAACTGATCACTACTCACTTGGATGAGTTGCTTCTTATTCCTAGCAATCATATTTATCACTAATTTCACATCTCAATTTTCATCCAGTCACTCTGAGCTCCCTGTAAATGTTACCAGTTCCTGATTACTTGTTAAATGGTTCCATATTGCAGTCCTTCCATATTATTATGTTAAGCTTAGTTGAATGATATCAAATTCCCTTTCCATCTTTTTGGGTGTCTCCAACAACTTCTTTCTGATATTGTCTTAGTTGTTTCTTTCTTTCTTTTTTTTTTTTGGTAAGTTCCAATTAGTGGACTATTGTATTATTATCTTGCTCTATCACGTTATAATAACATTCCCACTGATTCCAATTAGTCTACTATAGCTTCTACCTTCTTTGGGTCAACAACGACTTCATTTTTTGAAACCACGTGACTCAAAAAGGCTACGCTCTACAATTAAAATTCACACTTGGAGAACTTCGCATCCAACTTCTTCTCCCGTAGTACTTGTATTGCCTCACAAARGTGCTCCCTATGCTTCATTTCCACAGTTGAATAAACGAGTATGTCATTAATGAAGACTACCACAGATTTATCTAGCTGCAATTGAGACATATAGTTTAACAAATCGATAAAAGTTGCTGGTGTATTAATCGTGCCAAATGGCATTACCAAAAACTCATAATGTTGTGCCTCGTCATTAAAACGCTCTTAGGAATATCTTTCTACTTAATACGCAATTGGTGGTACTTTGACATGAGGTCTATTTTGGAGAACATTCGAGCTCCATTTAGTTGATCAAAAAGATAATCTATACGTGGTAAGGGGTTCTATTCGATATTGTTATCTTGTTCAGTTCTCGATGGTTGATGGACAGATAGATGCTTCCATCATTTTTCTTCACAAAGCCACAATGATACACTTGGTCTTATAGACTTGATATCCAATAATTTCTAAAGTTGCTCTTTAAATTCTTTAAGCAAGCCTTAGAAGTTTGTTTCGCTCCTACGACTAGGTTTATCTCAAATTCAATTTCCTTTTTCGGCGGTATTCCTGGTAGTTTCCCAAGAAATACATCGCAAAATTTTTGAACTATTGGGATATTCTCCAATTCCGGATCACTCTTCTTTGCGTCAATTATACACACCAAAAATTACCATGCATCAATTCTTTAAATCTTTCCAAACCTTTAGGGTCGAAATAATCGGTATGTTGCACCTTCAATTCTTCAACTAGAACTTTGGAAGAAAAATTCCTCATCTTTGAGGATCCTATATCTCATATTCTTCCTACGACAATCCACTAAAGTATGATTTTTGGACAACCAATCCAAACCTAGAATGATATGAAAATTGACTACATTAAGTTAGATTAAGTTAGCCCTAAATTCATGTCCTCCCAAACTTAAGTTACAATCGTTGAACACAACATTAGGGACAATCTTTACCACTGGGTGTAGCCACTTGATAATCATCTTTTTGTTGCTTAGGGATCTACTTTTCATGTCTTAACAAACGTGGTGGATACAAAAGAGTGGGTGATAGACAGAATCGCATATGCAATAAAGCTTCAAGCATACAAGTATACATGGTCCATAAGTAATATAGAGTGAATAAGAGTATCATTCCACAAGGATTGTTGGTTCAAAAGTGATGGTTCAAATTTCTAATAAAATCAATTGGTTATTAGTTGTCACGAGAATAAAGTAAACTAATCTAAATTTATCTAATCACAACGATTCGAAAACAATCACCGCGATCACACAAATGAGATGATCAAGAAATTAAAAGTGAGTTAGAGTTAAGAATTCCCAAGGTACTAATGTCCAAGAAGTCAAAACATTAATGCTGCAGAGGGCTACAAGACTGACTTCCGAGCAAAATACTACAACAAAGTTCAGCTATAGTAGAAATGCAAATCGAGATAAAAAATGACCTCACCCTTTCAGTTTATTGATCCTTGTTCCTATTTCACTAAGTTGTTCTACCTATCGGAGTTACTTAGCTTAAAGAACTCAAATAAAGTTCAAGTCTTGTATGATTTTATGCATAGAATATGAATGTCTCCAATATTTTATGGTATCCCTAATATGTTAACCTTATCTCAAGATAACCAAACCCATATCTACTCAAGTTTTCCAGCTCTTTCACTACCTTTCGGATTCAAGAAGCTCACACAAATACTATTCACGATCAATAAAATAGTGAATGTAAACAATATATAACCATGAGTAAAACATTCATAAAGAGCAAAGCTTGCTGAAATCATTCAAATAGACATTAAATACATAGGTTCATCAAAACTCTAATTTGAGGCAAAATTACACATGGGTAACATGCATAACTCTAGTTACTAGGCAATTAAAGCATTGGAGTAGTTAGTATAGTGCAACAGTGAATTAGCAGATCACATGAAAGGATATCCCTCCCAAACTTGTCCGAAATTGTGTTTCCAAAAAAATTCTTCCAATTTCTAAGGCTAATAAGGGGTTTTCACAATCTAGTTTCAAAACAGTTATAAACGCAATTGAAATCACATTTATGTCCTTAAAAGAATAGAATATGCAAGTATTGATCAATAACATTTAATGGATGCCTATGCATAACACTTGAAATCTTGAGGGATTACTCATACTTAACAATATTTAGCCTAAGGAGGTGAATCTGTCAACTAATGTGAAATATATCCTTCGAATGTAGGGAGATATGAAAGAGAAGGGAATGGTGAACCATGGTTTTGACAATGAGGCAGATACAACATTGATTGGATTTTGAATATAGTAAGTTAATAATCTCAATGCTGTATGTGGGTTCTAGCAACGCATATATGGCACTCGAGTACAACATTAGACAACAGTGATTAAGGAAATAATACACATAATTAATACTGCAAGTGAACTGCAACATTGAGCAAAATAGAGCGAGAATAGGTTATGTCGTAACCTGACTTTAGACAACGCATAATCATAAGGCAGAAACAACGTGTAAACACAGATGCCCCCAAAATAGACAAGATAAATAGACAATAGGCCAAAACTGCACCAACTAAAAGCAAATGGCTAACAACATTCCAAGTAAGAAAAGCATAATAAATGAAGGGAACATCAACAACAAAACTATAGCTCTAGCCATGCACATTGTGTTAATCAGTTCATAAAAAGAAATTAAAAACAGAGACAGTCAAAGTTGCACCCAACAACGGAATACGAAAAACAAGGCAAAAGCTGAACATAACTCCCTTGTTAGTCTGAGTCATCATCCATTGCATCAGAGTTGGAATCATTAGAGAGATCTTATGTAACTGCTTTCCCTTTGTCTTTGAGGGAGTTGGGGAAAGGGTGAAATCCGGAAGCCTATGGAAGGATATGGTGCGGAGTGCTTTTTTGATATGCTGATCAAAGAGTTGCCTATACTCTCCTAGGCGAACTGCTGTTCCATGCACTGCTCCTAGAAGGCCCTTTGCTCCTACTGAAAATTTTGCAGAATAGAGGCATGAAAAAGATAAGCCATGGTCAATTTCCTTACCTGATTGTGCAAGGCACACAATTCAACAAGAGCTGAGTGCTGCGGGGGGTCATTAGGTTGCCTGGGTTGCCATATGCTGCATTGTTCACGGTGGTGAAGATGCTGGGCTTAGCTTATTGACATAACCGGTTAATGGTGACACTGGTGATGAGGCCATCATTGATAATTATCGGTGAAGGAGTCAGGGAACATTCTCTGCTTTGCATAGGTCCTTGATTAGGCAAGGGAAGAACAAATTTTCGGTACTTTTATTCTGGCACTCCCTGATTTCATTGACAATGAGTTGCCCTACATTAACTAGAATTCCCGTGACAATGCAAAAGAGGAGCACCATGCGGTCTTTTGAGACAGTAGTGTCATGGGTGCTTGGCATCATACGGGATTTGATGAAGTGAAGCTAAGCCCGGGTTGGAGAAAGAAGACTGGCTCTAGTTACAGATCTAACACCTTTTTTAGATAGTGTCCATTGGGTTCCTTCCACTGTCAACATCTTGAGGATCGTCGACCAGCTCTCCTCGGTCATGCTATCTTGAAAAGTGCAATATTAGCACTCAAATTCTGGTAGTTTGTAGATCTGGTTGAATTGAAGCTCGTCAAAGATGCATACATCATGAACCATGACTATCCAGGCGTACGGTGTGACCAGATTGGCATAGAACTCCCACACCCAACCTGGACGGGCCTCTTTCGGCTAGCTACAAAACTTAAGCCACTTGTGCGTCACAATCTATTCTTGAACATAGTTAGAGAGGCCCATGGTTTAGCTATTGAGTATTGCAAAACCCCTTTTCCATGAGGAGTTCATGATAGGCTAGGACCGAATCAAATAGACTATTGGCTTCATTGCTGATAAATGTGCGATATGCCCGGGATGGCTTTTTGACAGCGGCATGTTTCGAGGCATGGTGGCTGGAGGGTTGTTGAGGCAGAGGTGGATGCGRAGAGGGTGTTTTCTACGAGGGTGGTGGAGTGGGTGATTGCGGGGATAGGACAGTTTCTGTACAGGGCAGAATCGAGAGAGAGCAGAGGTTTATGAGGGCAAGGAGTTGGCGGATAAATATGGAAGTTTCAGAGAGAAGTGGGGTGGAGGAAGGAAGTAATGATGGAAAGGGTGTAGATGGTAGAGGAACAGGCGGAACAAAAGCCGAGGTGAGGCTGTTTGATGCTGTGCATGGATGGCTGCTTTAAAAAGATACCACCATTTTGTGTGCAAGTGAATTTAAGCAGATGCCGACTTGGGTATTATGAAAATTACGACACCATTTCCCATTGCTCAGACAAGTCCCTATCTGTCCAACTCCAGGTTTAATCCCATTGTTCCACATGTCCCCTGCAATACTGAACCGTTGCATTTTGACAGCAATGTATAACTTTGCATTCTTGTAGCAACTTTGGTCTCAATAGGGAATCATAATAATTCTCCTTTTTCCTCTGACTTAACAAATAGTAAAATAAAATAAAATAAAATAAAATAAAACAAAACAAGACTCTTTTTTTTTTTCCTCTACAACCCTACAATCAACACATGATAGTTGCAATAAAGATAAAATAATAACAAAATCAATTAACTAACATAACTAACAAATACAAAAGCTTTCTAAAATAAGGAATGAAGACAAAAAATAGTAAACAAAAATGAAGACAAAAAACAGAAAACACTATGCTAACTAAATTACTAAAAGGGCTCATTAATTAGGATTTAACGGAATGGATTGCTCTTTATTAGCACAATCACTACCCCAATAATACTTTAATCTTTGGCCATTAACTTTAAACACACTGTTTAATTTGTTATCAAATAGTTCAATAGCACCATAAGGATAAACTTTTGTAATTTGAAAAGGACACCACTATCTAGATTTCAATTTCCTAGGGAACAATCTTAATCTAGAGTTAAAAAGGAGTGTAAGTTGACCTTCTTTAAATTCTCGAGATTGTATGCATTGGTCATGCCATTTCTTTGCTTTCTCTTTGTAGAGTTGGGTATTTTCATATGAACCGAGCCTCGATCCTTCCAATTCACTCAACTGGAACATTCAACACCTTGGTTGTCCAAAATGCTCTATTCTCTAACTCCAAAAGAAGGTGACATGTTTTGCCAAAAATTAGCCTATGCGGAGATATTCCTAAACTAAAAGCAGTTCTATAAGCCCACAAAGCATCATCCAACTTAATGGACCAGTCATTCTTATTGGGTTAACTACCTTCTCCAAAATCTTCTTAATTTCAYGCTTGAAAATCTCCACTTGACCACTAGATTGAGGATAGTAGGCAGTACTGATCTTATGCTTAACCCCATATTTGGACAACAAACTCTCAAAGGCTGCACATTCCCCCCGTTATTTATAATAGCTCTAGGAGTGCTAAATCTAGTAAAGATATGCCTTTTAAGGAACTTGATAACAACCTTGGAGTCATTTGTAGGTAAAGTAACCCCTTCGACCCATTTGGATACATAATCTACTGCTAACAAAATGTAACAATTTCCAAAAGAGGGAGTGAAAGGTCCCATAAAATCAATCCCCCATAAGTCGAACAATTCAATCTCCATTATGTTATTTAAGGGCATTTCATGACGTTGGGAAATGTTTCCCACACGTTGACAGTTATCACAAGTTTTTACAAATTGAAATGCATCCTCAAAAAGGGTAGGCCAGAAGTAACTTGATTGAAGTACTTTGTTGCTGTTCTTGAACCTCCAAAGTGACATCCATATGGCACTGCATGATAATGCTGCAGCATTGAAGGCACTTCCTCTTTGCTATGCACTTTTTGAATATTTGATAAGCACATCTCTTACAAGAATAGTTGATCCCAAGAATAAAATTTCACATCATGGAAGAATTTTCGCAACTACTATGTACTCTCAAGTCAAGTGGTGTCACACCACTAGCTAAAACATTTGCAAAGTTTGCATACCAAGGCACTTGATGAAGTGCTAAAAGTTGCTCATCTGGGAAGGTTTCCATAATTGGAACAGGGACATTACAGGTGTTTGCCATCTCCAATCTAGATAGATGATCTGCTACTTAATTTTCTATTCCTTTCTTGTCTTTGATTTCTAAATCAAACTCTTATAATAGCAACATCCATCTAATCAGCATTGGCTTAGCTTCTTTCTTAGAGATCAAATATCTAATAATAGAATGGTTTGTGAAAATAATGACCTTGGTCCCCACTAAATAGGCTCTGAACTTATCGAATGCAAACACTACTGCAAGTAGTTCTTTTTCAGTTGTGCTGTAGTTCATTTGAGCTTCATTTAGTGTCTTGCTTGCATAGTAGATGGAACACAACACTTTTTCCCTTCTTTGTCCCAAAACAGCACCTACGGCATAATCACTTGTGTCACACATCAGCTCAAAGGAGAGGGACCCATCAGGTGCAATAATAATTGGCACAGTAATAAGGGCTCTTTTTAATGATTCAAATGCCTCCAAACATCCTGCATCAAATTTAAATTTCTTTCCCAATTGCAGCAGCTCACATAGTGGTTTGGAGATTTTAGAGAATTCTCTAATGAACCTCTTATAAAATCCAGTACTCCCTAGAAAGCTGCGAATTCCTTTGATGTTTGATGGATAAGGTAGCTTTTCAATCACCTGAATTTTTGCCTTATCTACCTCAAGCCCTTTCTCTGAGACCTTATGGCCTAAGACTATACCTTCCTTTAACATAAAATAGCGCTTCTCCTAGTTGATGACCAAGTTTGTCTCCTCACAGCGAATCAACACCTCATTTAGATTGATCAACAATCATCAAAAGAGTTCTCAAACACCGAGAAATCATCCATAAAGACCTCTAGAATCTTTTCCATTAGGTGAGAGGAAATTGACATCATGCATCGTTGGAAGGTTACAGGGGCATTACATAGTCCAAAAGGCATTCTCTTAAATGCAAACGTCCCATACGGGCATGTGAAGGTTGTCTTCTTTTGGTTAGCAAGTATAATGGCTATTTGGTTATACCCTAAATAGCTACCCAAGAAACAGTAAAACTTCTTTCCCACTAGTCTATCTAGCAATTGATCAAATGAAAGATAAAGGGAAATGGTCTTTTCTTGTAAAACTATTCAGCTTGAGAGAGTTCATACATACTCGCCAACATGTTATAACTTTAGTGGGGGTTAATTCTTCCTTCTCATTTGTCACTACTGTCATTCCTCCTTTTTGAGGTATACATTGGATTGGGCATACCCGAGAATTGTCAGATATGGGGTAAATAATACCAGGATCCGACTATTTAATGATATATTTCTTCACAACCTCCCTCATATTAGGGTTCAAGCGCTTTTGGTGTTCCACTGTAATGCTGTAGCATTTCTGCAGCAAAATCTTATTCATACAAATAGAAGGGCTAATACCATTAATGTCAACCATTATCCACCCCATAGCTCTCTTATGTTTTTTTTTAGCATGTTCAATAGTAAATCTTCCATTTCACTCCCAAAATTTGCAGATATGATGATAGGTAAAGTTTCACAATTCCCAAAGTATGCATATTTTAAATGTGAAGTAAGGGGCTTTAACTTAAGTGAGGGGGGTTGTTCTAAAGAAGACTTACATTGAGTTAAAATTCTTGAAGATGGATTAAGTGGCTTAAACTGCTTCTGTTGTGTGAGGAAGGACTTATCGGAAGAAGAATTCAAGGAATTTTCTAACTCCAAATTTGCACCCTTACTCATTACTGTGGCACTCATGCTGTAGCATTGCTAAAAATTTTTAGCCACTAAAGGGTCAATTACATCAATGGAGGACCATTCTTCTACTTCATTAGGAAATTTCATGGCATTGATGACATTGAATGTCACATCTTGATCATGTACCCTCATTGTCAGCTCTCATTTCTGCATATCAATTAAAGCTCATCTGGTTGCTAAAAATGGTCTCCCAAGAATAATAGGTACTTTTTTATTTTCCTCATAGTCAAAGATAATGAAATCAATGGGGAATATGAACTTGTCTACTTTTTCCGACATATCCTCAATGTTTTCTTCAGGATAAACAAATGATCTATTAGCTAATTGAAGAGTGACTGTGGTAGGTCTGGCTTCTCTCACTCCAAGCTTCTTGAACACTGACATGGGCATCAAATTGATGCTAACACTAAAGTCACATAGAGCTCTCCCACTGTAAGTGCTTCCAATCGTACATGGGATGATGAAGCTATCAGGATCTTTTAACTTTCAGGGTAACTTGTTCTGTAATATAGAGCTGCACTGTTTAGTTAATGCCACAGTCTCATACTCACCCAATCTCCTATTCTTGGTCAAGATGTCCTTCATGAACTTTATATAATTAGGCTTTTGTTCAAAAGCCTCTACAAGTGAAACATTAATATAAAGTTGTTCTGGACATCTAGACACTTGTTGAACTGATTATCTTCTTGCTTTTTCTCAAATCACTGAGAAAATGGCAGCCTTTGGTGGACTGGTTGCAAATTTGTCCTTTTTGGTGGTGATGCTGCAGCGTTAGAATTTTTGGCATTAACTAGTGATGGGAGCATTGAATTTAGCTTGCTTTGGACCAATGTCTATGACAATTTCAGTCTCTTTTTCGGTTTCTTTATCTTATCTTTTCCTTGGAACTTTCTTTTGTTGATGAGGTTCACCCAACTCTTTACTACTCTTCAAGGTGATAGCCTTACAATGCTCATTACCGTCTTTTGTGGGGGTTTTCATATCACTACGAAAGGTACCATGGGGTCTATTGTTCAAGGCATTTGCGAGCTGTCCCATTTGGTTCTTCAAGTTCCTAAATGATATAATGTGGCTTTGAATGATAGCATCTTGTCTTTGAATATCTTTTTCACTCTTTGCTATAAATTCCTTGAGAAGCCTTCCAAGAGAGTTGTTATGATCACTAGGCTGCCCTCTGTTATTCTGATTTTGTTACTGAAATCCAAGTGGATTAGGAGGTCTAAATTGCTGCCCTTATAACTAGCTACTTCCTGGGCTGTCCCATGAAAAATTAGGGTGATTTTTCCATCCCGGGTTGTATGTGTTGGAGTAGGGATTGTTGTTCTTGTTGAACCCTCCTCCCACATAACATACAGATTCCGAATTCGAGAGACAACTCTCTAAAGAGTGACCCTCTCCATAGCATACACATGAAGGTAATAAAAATGAGGGCATAGATGTTTGTTGTCCCAAGGAAGGTTATTGTCCTATAGATAACCATGATCGCATTTACATGGACTTCAACATATTAGAGATAGAAGTGACTCTAGCGGATAGAGAAGACACTGCATCAAGCTCATAGATTCTTGCCATTTTCCTTGCTAATAAAGGCACTGTAGAAGTGTTTCTGGTTGCCGACCACTAAAAGTTATTGCTGGCAATCCTCTCCAATATCTCAAAAGCTTCATTATATGACTTATCAAGCAATATTCCATTAGCTGAGGCATCTACTACATTTCAGTATTGGGGGCTTAATCCATTGTAGAAAGTCTCCATTTGGATCAAATGAGGGATCTTATGGTGTGGATATTTCCTCAAAAGCTCCTTGAATCTCTTCCATGCCTTATAAAAATTCTCCTCACCGTGTTGTTGAAAGGCGTCATAAGCAACTTTTTGCTTTTTACCTTTCACTCTTTAGCTTTTTGGCTCCAGAAATGATTATCTCTTTTTCCAATGATGACTTTTCTTTTTTTCTTGACTTTCTTTCTTTGAATAAAGTATTCATCTTTCCTCGTGATACTCAGTGCTGCAATATTGCCTTTTTAAGCCATTGCTCACCATTGTAGCAGCATCGAATAGATCTTCACTTGTTCATCAAGTGACCTCTTATTTTACTTATAGGATCATTTTTTCCTACAAAATAGAGTATTTTACCTTAGCAATTGCATATGAATTCTATAATTTCACACTATTGCACAAATAAAGTTACTTGGTTGGTTCTAAGCAATATTCGAGGCAACATAGTATAAAGTAGTACTTCATTATATTAAAAAGGGTGAAAACATGCATATAGTCACTCGTAAAATCAATGGTTTTCCACTCACATCAGTGGATGGCACGGGCAATCAAACAATGCATGAGCTGGAAGAGTGTTTATGTGAATTATACCTACCATCACATTCTCTGATGTGTCATCCTGCTTCTAAGTGTAACACCCCCAGATTAGAAACCATCCTAACCCGAAAATGCTACGTCATTCTACTAGAATATAAACATCTATCTATTTAGAAATCCAATATTTACCGGATATTTGTTCAAGAGTAAATACAGCGGAAGACTTTAACATTGTTCAAAAATAAATACAGCGGAAGACTATTTAAATCATTCAAAACAACACCACAAAAACTTCGGGAATTTAAAAAAAAAACATCTAAAAAGTTAATCTTATTATATACATAAGTAGAAAACCAATCCTCGGGTATCAAAGTTCTCCCACAAGCGACCTCCTCTCCCCATCTGGTCACATACCATCTGTAAAGAAACATAAGGAACAGGAATGAGCTAAAAAGCCCAGTAAGTGACCTCATGCATGAATGCATGAACATGTCCTACATGTGAAAATTTAAGTTTCTCCTTTTCAATGAAAAACTCTCCAAAACATTCCCTTTCTAAAACTCATTACAAACATTCTCTTCAAAATTTACTTACAATAAAACTTTCCATTTCCTTTCATTCATTCGCGAGCTCACTARAGTGTAAAGCCTAGCCACTAAGCTCTACAGTGGGCCATTCCTTATTTGGAACTAGATTCCATTCCTACCAGTAGAATCGCAAAGCGGTCAACATTTCAAAAAAAAGTTTTCATTCCAGTAAGAGTAAACCGAGTACACGGCAAGTGCGGTAAAATCCCCTACCTTAATGCATCTTTTACCTTAACTTTCTTTTGCAATTTACAAAACTTTTACATTATAAAAATTCTCTTTCCTCACATTATGATCGTGCTTTCTACACTCCCCCTTTTACCCGCCCCCTGGCCCCCCCCCCGCGTGGGCCTGGGATGGCGAACCCTCCATCATTTCTTTTACAAATA
>MEJB01000012.1:1505992-1554113 GCA_001752375.1 Rhazya stricta | reverse complement strand
GGGATAACTTATATTTCGACTCCTATTTCGCAAGTGAAATCATCCTTACCTAACTATTTTTTCTGCAAATTCACGTTAAAGTATTTTTATTACATGTCATAACAATTTCATAATTAAGTGTGAGTGTTTCACCTCGACTTCATAAATATTCAGATGTTTGAAACGGTAATGGATTCCGCGCGAACGTATGTCAAGGAATGTGCAAAATGGTTCTGGGCGTCTGGGCATCGGTGCGCCTGAGCGTCGGGCATTGGATGTTGGGCATTGAGCACTGGACACCTGGGCGCGCGCGCAGAGTGCCTGTGCCTGTGCCTGCTGGGCACCGGGCACTTGCTGTGCGCCTGGTGCTGCTGGGTGCTCACTGCATTTGCGCCGGTGCCTGGGCATTGTACTGGGCACCTGCTGGTTCTGGCCAACTCCGACACTGCTGCGGTAGATCCGTTTCCGATTGAGCTTTCGGCAACGAATCTCCAACCGAATAGTGGCGCGAATCCTAGCCGAACRCAACGAGCATGAAATCAGCAAGCTCTCGACATGGACAAGGAGGACCGGTTGAGCTCGAATCTGAGCAGGCACCGAGCAGCAACGCTGGTCATAAGAAGTCGACGACCAACAAGCGAGTCCGGATCTGGCATGAATGGCGGACCAGCAGCGCTGTGGAAGGTCCTGCGGGTCGATGAGCAGAGRAGAAGAAGATGACGATGAAGGCAGCTCGGGCTACGTCCGAGCGCCGTGAACAGCAAGGAAGATGACGGAGAAACAGATCGGTAGAAAGGATGTCGCAGCAGATCTCCGGTGAGACGCGATTGACCCGAGGCGACGTCGAGCAGACCTGATCGTTGCAGATYTGATCGTTGCTCCAGAAATCGAGCGCTGACGATGAGCGCTGCGGGAGTGAAAAGGGAAGACCACGACGAGCAGTGTCGGGTCGGTAGAGGGAGGATGGCAGAGGCGACAAGGAGGAGAAGGAAATGAATGATTCCTCAATAGCGAAGGCAGAATGGCAGCGCTGGCGGCAGGAAGGGAAGAAGATGAAGGGTTTGTCAAGTAGAGAAGAAGCGGATCTCTTAGGGTTTTCTTCTCTTTTTTTTTTCTCCTTACTATTATTATTATTAAATTATTATTAGCATTTAYTTATTTTATTTTGTTTTATTTTATTTTTAAACCACAACTTGACCCGTTGGAATTTATTATTCAGATTTAACCAAAACCCGTAATTTACATATAATGATTTCATTTCCGTTAAAGGTTCAACTTCCGACTAACCGATTAAATAGACTTATAAGCCAAACCGTTAGCCAACGATTACATGTCCAATCTAGCTGGCACACATTTTACATAAAATCAACGGATTTAGTAAAGGAAAATTCGRGGTGTTACACTAAGACAAGGTGAAGACCCTCACATTGGTTCTTTTCTATGGCTGTTGGGCTTGTTATTGCGGTTGATGTGGTTCTGATAGTTTTGTCCCTGTCTCATTTCGAGCAGGGCACTTAGCTACCTTATGACAGAACTTTCCATGACCGAAATACGCCTCGATTTTCCATCTTCACTATTCAGGGTGTGCTCTCCTGAATGTTATGCAGGGTTTGTGCTAACTAGATGCTCCAACTTGTAGCGACCCTCTTGCTCATGGAGGCAGAGGCCCCCTAACCGATCGTGCTCTTGAACCCAAGACTCCTATTGTTGGTCTCTTACTTCGTACTTGATTTGGATTATTAAAAAGGCGATACCCTTGCATATTTCTCTTTCTGCATCCCCTTTCTTGGTATTTGCCTCAATTTCGATGCTTCCTTGGTATGCATCAGCATAATTGTAGAGGCTACCATTGATAAGCAGGCTTGATCCTCACCATTGAATCTTCTTCGAACCTCATCACCTTAAGAACTAACTTGTCTATCAAGTTGAACTTATGAGCATACTCTACTACAGATATTGATTCGATTTGCTTTGAGTTGAAGAATTATTTTTATTTCTCTATTCATAGTGAGTTTTGGAAGTAATGTTTAAGGAAAGCCCCTTGAAGGTATTCCATGTCAAGGGCACTCCTTTAGGTAAATAGTCTAGTATCGTGCCTTCCCACCAGATCTCTGCATCACCAATTGGGAATGGTATGACTACGTCTTCCTGGAGTCCTTCAAGCACATCAAAAATCCTAAAGTATCGCTCTATATCCCGCAGTCATTTATTAGCAATCTTCGAATTTGCGATTCACTTTCCTTGTTCGCTTATAGTTAGAGGTGATATTGGAAGTGGTCTTCTTCTTGCCCTTTAGGGCTTTTGCCATGGCTTGGAGTGCAACTACCATTTCTAGTAGCATAGCGAGGGTAGCCTATGTAGTGGGTGGCAATGATTGTGCTTCAGCTCCTTGAGAGGGTTGGGGGTGCGATGTCCCTAATCCAATTCGTGGAATTCTGTCCTTAGCCCTCTAACGCACCAGACTATAGGTGGCCCCTGCTCCCTTCTCGACATATCATTTCCCTCAATTTGTTCGGTCGTTTGATTAACAATTGCAATGCATAAGAGACTAACATTGTATTTTAGTAATGGATAAAAGGTAGAAGAAAATAATTCGATTACAAGTTATATTATTAAAGGAAAGTCACATAAGAATTATTAATTTATATCATAACGATAATAATATGCAAGTAGTTCGTTTTTAGCTTCCACAAAATAATGGGTGTAGTACCTTTGGTCTTTGAAAAGCTACTCATTTTTTGTCTCAAGCGTTTTTACCTTTCTCAACAATTTTGAACACTCGTTAAGGGGGACTATAGCTTCGTTCCTTATTTCATTAGTTATCATCTAGTAGTATGAGAATTAGTTACTATGAATACACGTAAACTCAAGTTAATTAATAAGTCATAATAATAACACAACTTCGTGATAAAATTAAACATGATTGCTTTCTACCAGTGTACACTCCCATCCATATTCTAAGTGTTCAAAGACTTAATTCTAACTCAAATGATTTAAAGCCTAAGCTCTTATACCACTAAATGTCACATCTCAAAATCGAGTCAAAACCYGAATCAAGATGTGGCACAACCGTATCCTCTAAGGTTTTCCCTTAACGATGTAAGGTTTCCTTGCAAAATAAAAATCTCTAGAAATCCTTTAATGGCATAAATATCAGATGAATTCCATAAATAAAATATAATCTCTCATACCTAAAATGACTTTATTTTATTATAATCAATAATCTAAAATCTCGTTTATACAAGTTTCTAACATCCTTAAGAACGAGAATGTAAGCTAATAAATTTAATTTATTCTTCGCAGTGTGATCATGAACCTTTATTTCCAAAAATTGTCATCCTCAAACTCACAATTGTTTTATTCTAAAAGGGGAGAACAAATGGGATGAGTACAATACTTTGTAAGTAAAATAATCCCTAAATTGGTATTGAACAAGGTCTGTAATACATATGTATAAACTTTAAAATTAACTTATWCTCCCTTTTATATATTGATAATTAGTTTAATCAATTTATTCCAATAAAAAATCAATCAAGGAAACCAAAGAAGGAAGAAACACAAAAAATGAACAAGGAAAAAGAAAAGGAGATCTAAACATATTATGAACAATGTTCATTGAGGGTAGGAATGACAAAAACTATTAAACCAGATGAAACATGAAAGGAAGTAAAATAGGTAAAACAAAGAAAAAAGAAAAACTAAGGAATTAAACAATGAAAATAAAACAAAGGTATTCCAAAGCATCTCAGGAGAGTCCACGTGATCACAAGCCAAAGAAAATTAGGTTAAGCAATCATTTGAGGAAATAAATAAAGAATTCTAAAACCTAAGCTATATAGGATTTGAAGCGAACAAAAAACAAATGTTTCAACATAATTCTTTCAGTCATTAATATGGTTATATGGAACCACAAGCGGGAATCAAGAAGAGCAAAGACATAGGAAAATCAAGGAAGGAAATCAAGGAAAAATCAATCAAGGACCTTAGTACTCACATAGTTAATAATTTCAAGCTCAACATATGAAAACGTGCAATCTCATCCAAAGGGCAAAAAGGAAAAACATGCTTATATTACCGAATTTAACATAAGAACAATCATTTTTCAAAATTTAATTGAACAAACTATATAAGTTTCGGACAACATCTATTAAGCAATCTTAAGTCAAATTTTGAATTCAGGCCTAGCTCCATTCTCCTTAGGTCTRTCAGATAGATTAATTTTTTAGTTTTTTACCCGTGCTAGTTAGATTATCAGACAAATGTTGATCATCTTCTCTCCGATGCCACATCTAATAGTTCCTTCTTAGAGTTTTTAAATTCCCAAATTGACTGATTTCACATATCACATGTCCAATCTAATTTTTTATGAAAATACATTGAATAATCAACAAGAATTCAGAATAAGGGGGATTACTTTACTTACTTTTCATTTACACGTGCAAATGTACGAAAAATAGTCACTCCTAAGATTGGTATGCTAGTTGTAGGTGCAAGATTTTCCTCTCTTGTCTCTATGTTCTCTCAAGTTGCTCTCCTATTGTTTGAAGGTAAAAGTGATAAGAGAGAAAGAATGTTAAGTTAAACCTAAACCTCTAACCCGCTAACTTATCCTATCTGGATACTTAAATTTATTAATTATCTAACTATATTCTTCTAACCTAAAGTTACTCGAATAGTATATAACTTGATCTCTGGGCTAGGATATTACATCTATCATGAGCTAATTGATATTGCAAGGCAATTGAAGATGGATCAAGATTCATTATGCATAATATATTTCATCAATGTTTGTAACATATTTAGTCAATAGGTGGTCTTATGGCATGCTAAGTGCCAAATATGACAAAACTTAGAACAAACAAAGAATAGACCTCAAACATATATATAGCTAATACAAGTTATGTAATCAACACCCAATTGTATAGCTAACTTTGAATATTCTTCTTCTTCAGTAATACTTAGTGCCTCTTACTAATGTTAATCCCATCTCCAATCAAGTAATCATCCATATCACTAATGATCAAGCATGTAGGCATCACTACGAGTGTTTCACTAAAAATATAAAAAATTGAATCTTTTTATGCCAAGGTTTTCAACTCCTTTGATCACAATGTATATGAATGTTCACATTTGAATAAGGTAAGGTTAGAGAACAAATTCAGAAGAATTATGAACAAATTTTCTTCAAGATGAAACAAGGCATTTTCTCAATTAAAACAAAAAAAAATCAAATTTCCTAAATACAAGAAAAGAACAAATCAATATCTATATGTTCACCAATCATATAGATTACCATCAATCAAGATAATTAGATTAAAAGCTACTAAAAGTATTACAAAATATCAATCAGAATAGCAAAACTCGAATGATCAACAAACAACAAGGATAGGGAAATAGAGACGTAATTGAAGAATAGTATAAGAGAGAGCTGGAAGATATAAAATAAAATAAAAAGAAAAGTACCTGGGACTGGACAGATGATTCGATTCCCGAATGAGACAGTGAAGAGTAGAAACATCGACAATATTAAAGATTAAATGTCGGCGGCGGTCTTTTGGAAAGGTGTCTAAACTGATCAAGAGTGAAGAGAAGAATGAAGATAGAGTTGTGTCTTGTGAAAGAGTGATGTGAAGAGTAAGGATTTAAGATTTTAGAGTAGTCAACATTCTTAATTAACTTTCTATGTATCTATATAAATATGGTAGGCCTTTTTCTAAGTATGAGTCAGACTCTACGAGTACAACCCTAGATGAGCCAGGATTAATATCATCAAGTGTATGTATATATATCTTTGGTTTTTGAGTTTAATTGGTTTACCCACTAATAAAGTTGAAAATCGAGTCAAAATTAGAAATAGCTTACATAACCAATGTGACAAATTCTGTTTGGCTTGATATGGAAATTCGATTTAAATTGAATAATGAATATGTGTAAGGGGAGGGAAAAATGAAGCTCAAAGAGCATTGATTCATCCACCTCCATTTCCAGTAAATAGCAACTTAAAACAGTTATGAACAAGGTATTTAGGTGCACCATAATGTTCTAGTTTATGCTTTGTTGGACATAATTAAAATGAAGAATTTCAAAGCAAATTCCAGTGGTAAGAGTAGTTGCCACATCTGTTTTGCCTATTGATAGCCCTTGACTGCATGCAAAATTGTTTCATCTCGTTAGTTACAAATCTGGCACGCAACTGATGTTGCAATACCTCTATGCTAGAGCAGTCTATTCGTCTGGAGAGAGTTATCATGAAGCTGCTAGAGAAGCAAATGATAATGAGTGGTGGTTGGTGTCGCCACAACCACTTCCAGTTTTCTAAGTCTGAAATTACTTCCATTTGCAAAATCAGTTAGCAAATTTGTTATAGAACATACTAGAAGCAGGCTTATCATATCGGCTATCTTTGCCTACCGATGGATCTAAGTTAATAAGTCAACATTGTTGTGGTAGGAAGGTTCGTAAGAAATTGATGTCGCGGCCATAACTTCTGTTTGAGTAATGACAAACTAGCTTGGGCAGCTCCCATTTGATAAATGTAGGATAAAATGGTTTGCAAGAGGGCCACTAGAAATCTTTTGATCTAGCCAAAATTGAGTAGCTTTCCCATCCCTAATGGATTAGGGTAATCTCCGTTGAAGTAACCGGTATCCATGATGATGCTGTTTCAAGTGGATGAATATTTTTGTTTAGCATTGCAAGATCTAATCAGTAATAAGCTTGCATATTTAGCGAGAATAGTTTCCACCAACAATATTACTCTTGGACATACCAAGAGTCTGCCCAAGCTAGTATATTCTTCAACCCCCATCCTTTTTACCTACTTCCTCTTTACTCTGACATATAATAAGTCAATTGATTATGTGCAATTTTCCAGGGTCAACCATATCCCCCTAGAGGAAATCCATGTTCATACTCTCCATGATGTTGATTGTGGAACTATGCTGTTTGGTTAGATGCATGGACTAGGTTGGGATGGTAGATGAGATCGTCTTGGTGAGAGTGATCCTAGTCACCATAGAGAGTTGTTTAGCCTTCTACTTACTCAAATTTCTCTACAGTTTTTTAACTAATTGATTATGAACAACAATACTCCTGGGTAGATGTCTAAATCAACGCTTTAGCTTCACTCCATAGTCCAAGCAAACCTTCTTGCAAACCTAGATGATAGGTTAGGGGAACTAAACATCTTAGATTTAGGCAAATTTACTTTTTGCCCAAATTGATTAAAGAGTTTGCAAGGATTGCCTTTGCTATCGAAGCTTGTACGCTAGTAGCTTCGCCAAAGAGAAGGTCACTCAGAATGATTATAAGCAAGATTGTAGGGCCATTTCTAGAGACTTGAGTAACTCGGCAAGTCCAATCTTCTACAATTTGGTTTACTTGGCACCTAAAACTTCCATATAAATAACAACAATATAGGGGGAAATGGGTCCCTATGCCAGATTTATTGGATGGGCTTAAACATCGATAAGGTGTTTTCATTCGATAAGTTAAATAGTTTAGTCGAAGAAGTACAATTCATAACAAGCCTTAACAGAGAATTGTTGAAGCCTATTTTATATAGTATTACCACTATGAATCTCTATTATATGCGATCATATGCCTTCTTCCTTAACAGAGAATTGTTGAAGCCTATTTTATATAGTATTACCACTATAAATCTCTATTATATGCGGTCATATGCCTTCTCTAGATCAACTTTAATTTCCATGATAGCGTACTATCTCATGAACCAAAATGACGTTATCAGAGACATGCTTGTCAGAAATGAAACTACTTTGTGTCTTAGTCCACCAGTTTGGTCATGAGAGGTTTAATCCTACTGTGAGATCCTTCAATACAATCTAACGATGAGTTTAAATAAGATACCAAATATAGTTACTCCTGCTTAGATGAGGCAAATAACTATCTCCTTTAATGCCACTCGGTATCTATCTTATTGAAGATCTTCAAGACATGAGCATAACTAACTCTCCAACTATATTCTAATACTTTTGTAGAACGCCGAAATCATGGAGCAAGGATTGGAGGCTTTAAAGCTCCATTTTATGCGGTCATATGCCTTCTCTAGATCAACTTTAACTACCATAAGCCAACTTCTGCTAGAGTTCTTCCATATAGAGTGTAGTATCTCATGAACCAAAATGATGTTATCAGAGATATGCTTGCCAGGAGTGAAACTTCTTTGTGTCTAGTCCACCAGTTTGGTCATGAGAGGTCTAAAGGGCCTTTAATACAATCTAGCGATGAGTTTGAAATAAGATATAAATTCTAGTTGATGCCACATGTAGCTATCTTATTGAAGATCTTTAGGATATGAATACCCACTAACTCTCTAACTATATACTAATACTTTGGTAGAACGCCGGAATCATGCCATAAGGTCTGGAGGCTTTGTATACCTCCATGCCAAATACAACCTCCTTGAATTCTGTTAGAGAGACTGAACAATTTAATCAATGAAGGTTGTGATGGTTAAGCTATGAAAATTTGCAATTACCTATGACAACATCATGTCGATTAGTTGAATAGAAATCTATATCAATGTTACATACCACATGTTGAAGCTCATTTGGTTGACCACACTAGACACCATCCTCCTTCTTGAGATGACCACCAATTCTAGCATGACAATTAGTAGATCCTTCTTGTGTGGGGCCTCAATCTTTTGGATTAGATACTCGAACAAGTTGGGGTGAAGAAACCAAATTACTTCAATCTTGATAGGTTTCTTGCTAGTCAAAGTATCTTTACTTGTCATGCATTGGATCATAATTCAGCAGTGATCTGATTGTGTATACATGTATTGACACCCAAAAATAGCCGATGCAAATGGCTAAGAAGGAGCAATGGCTAACACCGCAAAATGACTTCAAGAAGTTGCATGCAAAGAATCAAATGGCTAAAACTGCAGGAGGCAGGCAAAGCTATGGAGCAGCCGTCAAGTAAGGAGGAACAACAAAAAACGGCAGAGGCAACAAGCGAATCGATTATCGACTGAACAAGATAGGACCACTTGGTCTAAAAATCCAGACGTGTGCTACATGCTAGCCGAAGAAATGGGACGTGCGTTGAGAAAGACAAGCAGAAGTTGGAAAATGGACTAATGGTCTCAGTTTCTTTTGATCCCAAGCTAGCAAGAACATTTTATCAAAGTATCAATAATAGAAGATGAAAGAAGACAAGGAAACCTCCATCAATCCAGAAATCAAACATATTATCTTCATTTTTTCATCTTTAAGTTATGTTTGAGCAATGTTTATCTAGCTTTTTTTATGACTAAATGGTTTGTTTATTTTTCCAGCTTTTTAAACTATGTATCTTGATGATGTTATGCTTTCTTGCATTTTTATGATGTTTGAAGTTATTATTTCGTTACTTCTTTAAGTCGTTTTAACTTTTTTATCTATTTTGTTATTATTTTCATTAGTTTATCTTCATTGAACTGCTTTAATTATCCAGTTTTCTTACTTTCTTAGTCATAGTTCTCTTACCCTTAGCCGAATTGCTGTTTTTACTTAACTTATAATTACTTACTTGCTTACTTTTATCAACTTTATTATAATTTTGCTTTCGCTATTATGTTTAGGTATTTATAGAATTTCTTAAAAAATTTCTTTTGTCAATCCTACCGAATTTTCTTATAAGTTTGCTTTTGCTGTTGTGTTTAAGTTTTCTGTATTATAAGAACGTTTCTCAGTAAACTTCTTTCTTTCCGGATTTCATTGTAATCCGACAAATAAATGAGGGGATTTACTATAGTTTCTTGATAATACAGTATCCTTCGGTAATTTTCACTCCTTCCCTTTAGGCAAACTCAGCTGTCCCACTCGGATTTCTAGGTTTCCCTGTTCTACTGAGTCACTCGCTGCACCTAAGTCCTATCCTCAAAACCCCAAAAACCTTCCAACCCCAACTCCAAACTCCATAGAGAAACCCACCCTTTTTCCTAAGTGACACAGCATCTATTTATGCATTCATGAGATTTCTGGGATTACGAATCATAAAAAATTGAGCTTTAAAATAGCTATCCATCAATATCATCATAGTTGAAGTGTTGGGAGTAATTGTTTCTGAATGGGTTCTTCGTCGGCAAATTTATGGGTTTTATTGGGGTTAGGATTAGCAGGAATATTGATTATGACAAAGAAGCTAAAGAAAGCAGTAAAAGCCGATTTTGGAGCGTTTGTGGAACGCCTTCAGCTTTTGCCGCCTCCTCCGCCACCTCCTCCTAAAGCCCCTCACCCTCTTAACGGCCTCAACTTTGCTGTCTCCGACGTGTAAGCTCAATAGACCTGTTTGCATTATGGCAATCTTCTTTTTCCTGTGAGATTTCTTCTGCTTGTTTGAGTTGTAAATTTGAGCAACTGAGCGATGTTCGAGAGAAAAAGAAATGAAGTCTTGATGCAACATAATCACGATAGAGAAAGACTGTTTTTTATGGTAGGTTTTTGAAATTCTTCAGGTTTTCTTTATATGTTTTTTGGTCTTTTGTTGGGGTGTATTTGAATTGGTTTAGGCACAATATCTCCAGTAAAGGAATACGTTGTTGGAAATTGGTCTAGTTGAATTCAGAATACTGTTCTGGTTGATTGAATTTTCTGGGCAAAAGTTATATTCAGTTCAAACTGTGTTGGGTTTTTTTAATTGCGGGTGGATTATGAAGTTCCATTTGCTCCAGTAGTTAAGAATCAATATCCTTTGAACAGGTGAAATATCAGAGCGCCAAGGAGCATCAATATGGCTGTTGGATTTTAACTAATGTTCATAATCAACTCTTACGTTGTTCACTTAGGAAAAGAGTCTTATGTCAGCTAGAGATAGTTAGAGCCACAATATTGTTCATTCATCCATTTGAATCCTGAAAATTCAGGAGAGTAGAAATGTCCTTGGCATGCATTTCCTTCCCTCCTCAGAGGATTATTTCTCATTACTGGACAGCACCAAAAATTTGTCAATAGAATGATGGCAAACACGTCTAAATTCTCTTGCTATACTTGTATTCTCAAATGTGATGATGGATGTGATTGAATCTTGCAGTCTGCTGGATTCTATGGTGATAGAGTGATGTTTTCTTTAGAAATATAAGCCCTTTCTTGTTCTGTTTATACTGATTTTTTCATACATATTTTCTGCAACACCTGGATATATATACATGTTTAATCTTTAAATTATTTAAATCCCTTTGTTGAAATTATATGCCTTTGCAAATTTGATCCTCAGATTTGACATTGATGGATTTGTAACCGGGTTTGGTAATCCAGACTGGTCAAGGACACATGGGGCTTCCAACCAGACATCTTGTGTGGTTTCTGCCCTTGTTGAAGGAGGTGCGACATGCACGGGAAAAACTATCGTGGATGACATGGCATTCGGGTTCGTACTTGCTTTATATAAGTTTTGATGTCTTGCACTATTGAGTTTTTGGCTCCTAATTTATGCTAAGAGAAAGACAGAGATGAACTTGTTGTGTTCGCATGAACTTGTTGGATTAAGTGTTTAGTTTGAGAAACACTTTAACATGATGATAATAATCGAAGTGTTATATTTTGAATGGAACAAGGACTGGAAAGGATATCAACCAAGATCCACTCGAGCTGAGTTTATTGTTAAACACCCAAAAAAAAAAAAAAACAGAACTAGAATAAATCAGCTTTCTTTAGGATCTCAAATATAAAAATGCCATGTTTTATGGCTCCAGATGTTTGCTGTGCTTCTGTTTGCAAGTATATAATGAATTTAATCAGCTATAGAGGTTCTACTCTGTTTATGGTTTTCTCTGGAATGTTTTGCTGCAGTATCACTGGAGAAAATAAGCATTATGACACACCAACGAATCCTGCTATTCCTGCAAGGGTACCGGGAGGATCCTCTAGTGGAGCAGCTGTGGCTGTGGCTGCTAATCTTGTTGATTTTTCTTTGGGTGAGCTATTCATTGTACTGAAATGATTTTATTTTCCCTTTACTAGTATTCTTGAGTTCTGCAGCACCAATCTTTTGTAGTCTATAATGTATATTATCTGGTTATTGCTTACAAAATAAAAATTATAGAAGAATGAACTAGGTTGATCATGTACTGCACTTTTCGTGTGTTGTGAACTTCTCTATGCAATACATTGAGCAGTGTAGTTGGCACCGTGACCATTAACTGATTTGTTTCATAGGTTTTCTAGACACTTATATCGAATGCTGTTTATTCTAGTTCCATGGGTGTTTAACAAGCTTTATTTGGCAGGTATTGACACAGATGGTGGTGTGAGGATACCTGCTGGATATTGTGGGGTATTAGGGTTCCGATCATCTCATGGAACTGTGTCTCAGACAGGAATAATTCCTGTTTCATCTAGTCTTGACACTGTTGGTAAGTGATCTTTCCAAGGTTTTAGAATATTGGGAAGTGACATGATTTTAATATTGCTTTAGGGTGTCATAAATATATCATCATTGTGCTTTTTGATCAGAGTTGCTTAAGTTATACAAATCGTTATACTGCTGTGCCTTCTCGCTGGTTTATTATCTATGGGCTGTATAATATGCATCACATGCTTGTGTAAATTTGAAATCTGTTAGTTTCACTAGATCTATAGTAGGCACAACATGCTTGCATCAGTATGATAACCATTAGGTTCACTAGTAATAGATCCCTGTTAAACTTGGAGCCACAGGCATTTGGGGGGGAGGGGGGGAAGGAAGCTTCTCTTTCAAATTAATCTAGATAGCTAACCAAGTGCCATACTTACATATGCTGCAACATAAATAATTGATTCTGTTGAGAGCTTCAATTATCTAGGCTTGAAGCATAAGTTCTTAAAGCTTTCTGATTAGTTGTGTGAAAACTATTGCAGGATGGTTTGCAAGGGATCCCCATGTATTATGGCGAGTTGGACATGTGCTGCTGCAGGTTCCTCTGGCGGTTCAACGTAGTCCAAGGAGCATTATAATTGCTGATGATTGTTTTCATGCATCAAATGTTTCTGCTGAACAAATCACTCAGACAGTCCTCAAGTCCATTGAGAAGCTATTTGGAAGTAAGCAATTTACTCCTTTTTCCGCCCGTTTCTTTTTGGCCTTGAATTGGATATTACTTTTAATTATTATTTGATGTGTAGTTTCTAAGAAGCTCCTCTTTCAGGACAAGCAATAAGGCATGAAAAACTTGGTGATTATCTAAATTCAAAAGCTCCAAGCTTGAAAGCATTTCAGACCAACAAACCTAATCGTGAAGTGAAGACCTCTTTGCTGTGGTCATTAGCAAATGTTATGCGGACACTGAAGAGGTGAGATTGCAACCTGATCTTAGAAACTCTGTGCACTTTCAAATTGTTCATTGTCTAGAACTTTGTGCTGATTAAGCTTGACTGTATTTCTTGGAAATTAGTTAATAAGATACTTCATCTGTGATTTATCTGATCTAAAACTATGGATGGTAGTATTCATTAAATGTGTTAAAGACAATGCTTGGATCATGAGATTTATTGCACAGAGTAGCCATATACAGTTTTTTAAAAGAATAATGCTAAAGGTAGGATAGGACACCATTCTAGTGGTCCCTATGCACAAGTACTTCTTATTATTGTTTGTATCAGTTCTTTTTGCTGTCCTCTGTTTTCTTTGTGGCCCCTTCTTGTTTTTTTCCTATATATTAATCTCTTTGCGCTCCTATGTGCTATGTATTGTCTTGATGGTTATTGAAATTTTTGCATAATCTTAACCTGTTCTTAATATCGTCAAGCAATTGAACTTATACATGGTTCCTTCTCTCCTCCATGTGAGTTGTGTTATTACTTGATGGGTTCCTGTTTTGATATTATCATGATGAACTACTAGTTTGGAAATTTGAGGAATTGTTACTACCAATCTTCTTATGCTTATGCATATGTTCCACAGACATGAATTCAAACAGAATCATGAAGAATGGATCAAATCTGTGAAGCCTACTCTAGATCCTGTTATTTCAGCACAACTACGTGAGGGACTGGATGTGACAGACAAGGAGGTCGAAGATTTGCAGTCAGTGAGGAATGAAATGCGTACAGCTCTTAATCTACTTTTGAAGGTATGGTTTCATAAGGCCATAAGTTAGCAGTTGTCCTTAGTATAATTTTGGCAGGTGGTCTATTAACTGAATCACTGCTAATCAAGTCTTAATTTTTGTTTCGGCTACAAATTCAATTTTCTCTCTGTGTGTGTGTGTGGGGATAAACTTCAATCGTTGTTTCCTGTTTAACTGCTGGTTTCCGTTACTACACCACCCCCTTCATCATTTGCCTTTCCATACCCTTGACGTGGATTAGAATATGTCTCATGTAATTGAATGAGTCTGACGTGGATGATATAGCCAGACATAAGAAGGAAAAAATGGCATCTGGAGCTATGGTCAATCTTTGTAGTTCAAAAAACCTATTTTGGCATCTCTTGTCCAGAGTGCTTTATGCATGTTATTGATATTATCTTTTGAGGAATATTTCTCAAGTTTTAACTGGTACCACTTGATTTAGCTTTTGCTTGCATGGATGATTTGAACAGGATGATGGGATTTTAGTCATACCCACTGCAGCTGATCTTCCTCCAAAACTGGGTTCAAAGGAAATTTTATCAGAGGACTACCAGATTCGAGCATCTTCCCTTACAAGCTTAGCTAGCATGTCAGGTTGCTGTCAGGTTAGACTTTCTCCTTTGCAAGTTCTACCCATTTTGCAATAGCAAGATCATGCATCTTTTTCACTGGTTTTTTGCTACCTTTGGTTTGATAGGTTGCAGTACCTTTGGGATTTCATGAAAAGTGCCCAGCTTCTGTTTCCTTCATCGCAAGGCATGGGGGTGATCGATTTCTACTGGATACAGTTCAGACTATGTATGCAGTTCTACAGGAGCAGGCTGATATAGCCGCAAAAACAAAATCATCTAAAAATGTTGTCAGCCAGGAAACATCAGCTGAGATGGCTAAAGAGAAGGTAGTAAACTATATCCATTAGGTTTTACTTTGACCTCCATATGATTTGTTGTAATTGATGTTTTTATTCTGGTATTTGTTTGTTTTTCCCAACTCTTGCTGTTGCATTCTGTTGGGTACTTTGAGTGCTTAAGCCAGTTACAATTTTTCATTTCCTGTTCATTTGCAGTTCTGTTGAAATTATAGTTTCAGATGCTTTCCAATTCTAAAAAGATTTTACTTGAAATTCGCGCTGCATAAACATGCAATATGGCTTTTCATTTTTTCATATGGGGTTGTTAAGGGGGTTTGAGATCTTAGGGTCTCATATATTATAGTGGGTGCTGACGAAGAGAAGAAATAGGACGAGAAAACATGCTGGTGGGGGGTTGTCTGTGACATGAATAAGCACAGTATTTATCTGCTTAAGATATATTAAATATAATAACATGATATGAGAATCATTTTGTGGACACTATTGTTTTTCTACCATACTTTCGTGTTTTCAATAATAAACTTGCTTTGATTTTAACTATATATATCTGTGTGTGTGTGATAAACTTTATAAGTCAAAACAAAGTATTTGAGCATTCGGACTCATTAAATATAATGCTAAATACAATAAAAACATGAATTGATTTAGCAAGTTCGAAGTATTGCATATGTAAATATTTCTCAAATTTTGAATATTCTTCAATGGTAACCTTCCTTTGATTTTGACTTTACTTTTTGTATTTTGACTTTGATGTAAAAATTTGGTTATATACAATATATGTATATAAAAGAAAGATACATCTTACAAATTAAAAAAAAAATGGTATTTGAGTATTCAAAGGGACATATTAGATAGAAATGTTAAATACATTAAAAACCTTAATCAATTTGGTTAATGTTTCTCAAATTTTGAAACCGATATTCAACACTAAATGCATAATTTTTGGCCTCGATTTCAATGTTAGTACTTACACAATTAATGAGCACATTAGAACAAATTTGATTATGCAACAACATTGTTCAATTGGACAACTAAGTTTGGCCACGTTGTCTTGGTTACATTCGGTTGTCATGTAATAGGAGTTTTCTTGCACCCATAGAAAGATAGAGAAGGATAAAGTACAAAAGAAAGGAAAAGATGCAGAGTATTTGTATACGCACATGGTGAGTGGAGAAAATTTTGTTCATTATTATGATTGGAAGAAAATAGAAGTGCAATGAGAAATAGATGGGTTTTTGTTCCCTCCTTCCGGACACATAGCCTTTAGTGTCAAGTCAAAGACAAATGCTTAACTTCAAGTCCTAGGGTACTAACTACTTTTCAATGTTAATAATTTAGTTTCATTGTATACTTCAAATGTTAACAAAAATTAAATTTAGAGGATAGATAGACAGACATTGTAGTTAATTTTCTCAATTAAATAAATTGGTAAAAGCCTTTGACAAATTGAAATTCTGCATATTAAAAAATCAAAGCCTATAAAGAACTGTCTGCTTATGGAAGTGAGTGGTCCATCGAAGTGAAAGCAGCCATTTTGTGTCAAATGAGTGTTACTTTCACATATCTTTAAATATTATTTTGCACAACATGTAAAGCGTTACAAAATAACATGCAACGCCGGGTCACATATTTATAGTTGAGCCACCTATTATTGTAGAAGAGTGAAGAGAAGTATTATTTGTAACTTTATAGCAAGCTTGAGAAGGAATGGTTGACAATTCTGGACATGTATTTTGAGTAGATTAAGCTGGCCTTGTTCTTTCCATTTTGCTTCTATTCGTGAAGTTCTTGGTTGGTTGGCGTAGATATTACAGCAGTCAATGAGAATGTTTGCATTATGGATTGGATTAAATGATTTGTTCAATCTTCTCTTCAAATAGTTTAGCTTCTCACCTTTAACTGCTATCAAAATGATTAAGAACTGAGGACAAAAGGAAACTTCTGCCAATTTAGTGGACTCACACGTCGCTTAATAGATTTTATTTTTCCTTTCTTTATATTCGTATAGTCAATTTAAGGTTCTTAATGCATCTTTTTTACCAACTTAGATTGACACTTATTGTTAAATGGGACACTTGTTTAAGGGTAACCAAGCATTCAAAGATAAGCAGTGGCAGAAGGCCATTGGCTTCTATACAGAAGCTATCAAGCTCAATGGGAATAATGCAACATATTACAGCAATAGGGCTGCAGTATATTTGGAATTGGGCAGGTTAGTCTCTGCCTAAGAATTTGAGCTGCTTAATGTCTTATCATCCTCTCAAAACCTTGACATTTTGTTTTATTCAGCTTCCTCCAAGCTGAGGCAGATTGTACCAAAGCTATTGATCTCGATAAAAAGGTACTTTATCTTTCTCATGAGTTGCATGATGTGATTATGTTTCATTTGTTTTTTCAGTTTCACTGTCAACAAGAAATTTATCTGTGGTCAAATTTACTCAATGCGATATCATCTTCATCTTTTCACATTTATTATATCCATTTGCATTGATCCAAACCAATTGTTGTCTTCTGCTGAGATCTATTAGCTGAAACGAATTTTATATGTTTTAGCCATGGGCCATGGTAGGGTTTGGGATATTGACGGTTGTAAAGAAGTGCTTTCTGAAAAATTCTGAGGAATATTCTAACTGTCTATATAATGTTCTTATAAAGGCAGTAATGGGAAAAGAAAAGATAGTCCATTTTGGTTGTAAATTAAGGTGTAGAATAGGAGTTTGGTTTGGTTACAGTGTAAAAGTCGGGGAACTTTGTGTTATAAAATTTCTAATGTGATTATATTTAAGAATTTCTTAGCTTTGAATGTTATTTGGAATATAACTCTAAAGTGTAGAACTTAAACAAATATCATGTATGTTGTAACGAACAAATCTTCTCCCCGTAACCACAAAACAAATGGTAGATAAAGTGTTGCAGAGGAGTTGCTATACTTTAGCTGCCTGTCCAAATGCTTGCAATAGCTGTTGTTTTCATGGTGAATTTCTAATGAATGTTATATGTCTCTTGGTGGATTGATGCTCTTGTCATGGATGTGTCTACTCTCAAATGTTGATGCTAAGTTGCTAGGAATTGCTTAATGGAGTATAATTAGTATTTGCTATTGTGATAAATGGTTATATAAAATCTTATTGAGACAACTGTAAGCGATATGGCTTTAATTGATTGTGTTAAATTGCTTTTACTTTTCGGGTTATTTTACTTTCAGATAATTGTCCTGGAATTCTTGGTGCAATATTATATAATACACTCCGGTTGTTGTATTTTGCAGAATGTCAAATCCTACTTGAGAAGAGGCACTGCAAGAGAAATGCTGGGATACTACAAAGAAGCAATAGAAGGTGTGTATTTTCCTTGATCAAATTGTTCATAACCTAAGTCTGACTTCACACATGTTTTGGCTTTGAGGATCCATAACATGGAGTTGGCATGTAAATCAACTAGAGAGGGTAAAAGAGAAGTGTTTGAAACATATCAAGATTTGGTGGATGGCGTTTCCTTGACAATAATCTGTGGAAAATTTGCGAGAAACTATTATTGTTAGATCATTTTCTTCTTGGTGTAAATTTTACTCACTTTCATCTCACCCATTCTCTTGTCTAACATTGCAGATTTCAGATATGCACTTGTTCTCGAGCCAAATAATAAAAGAGCAGCCCAGTCTGCTGAAAGATTAAGGAGGTTGTTTCAATAGCTTACAAGAAGGAAAGCAAATAATATCCCGGGAACATGCCAAGAAGAATCATTCACACACAAAACTAGAGTCAAGTGGATTATGTTGATTGCCATACCCGTTGGAGGTCTTGGAGGCAAACAAACCACCCAGAGCTCTCTGCCACTGGCAAGTGCAAAAGTTAGAGCAATTCTTTTTTTTATTGCGTCGAGCCATAAATTAAGCAGATGTACCTTATATCACTTATTATTATGAGAGTTTGCAAGCACGGGAGCGATTTTGTCTTTCCTATATATTACATTTGAGATGTTACTCTCAAAGTAGGCCAGGTTTTTGAGCTGTGCTCTAGTAGGAGTTGAATTCTTCATTCCAATGATTATTCTTCAGAGCGGCTCTTTTCACATGAGTATATCTTTTACATTGTTGGTCAAATGATGAATCTCGTTTATCCTCCAGAAGTCCCTTCTGTTCTTCGGCAAACAGAGCACTTACCTTCATGGTGCGAGGATTTTCTGCGCAAGTTAAATTGATGTGAACCAACGGGTCCGTTGCTTGTTTAATGGCATTTTCTTGCTTGCCGAATCAGGCATGGTTGGATCAAAGCACATCGCCTAATGATTTAAGATGTCGAGGGCAGATGCTTGAGTCTCAACTGCATGTAGGAGTGGTTTTAGCCGAAATCCTTCGCTGGTAAGGTTATGAGAACTAAACTCATGGCCAGTTTGGAAAATTGAATCGTTTCGATGTGTAGCCAGTGGTAAAGAGACAGTCATCTGCACATCGGTCTGGTTTGGATTAGTTGGTATTTCCTCCACTCAGCAGTACTGATTTTTTCTTTTATTTCCATCATTTATGTGGGCTTAGGTGCTATCACAAAGAAAGCCGTTGTGCCTGTTTTTTAGAGCATACGTCCAACACGAGTATTCTCGCGGCCTTGAATCGTTTCTATTGTTAAAATGCCATCAACATTTTGGTCCGGGTTTTGCCCAACTCTTTGAGAATATGCATGATATTTAAAAACCAAAAAAAGCCTAAAATTATGCTTCAAATAAAGACTACTTTGCAATTAGTGGCGATTATAAGATCGTCATAGATATAGATATAGATATAGATATATAGATATATATATATATATATATATATACAATGATCCCTAAAGAATAGTGTAACTATATAGGGCAACCCATTGCGACCATAAGTAGTGAGTCAGTGGCTTATTTGCGATGGCATCCGGGAAGAGCTTGTCACGACCTGACCCGACGCAGCATGATGAAAGATTGCACCGGCCGGGTCTTGGATATTACTGCACCAACAGAGCTGATCATGTTACCCAAAGGAGAGCTGATGTTGGGCACGTTCTTTCTTTTTCTTTCCCAAGCCGGGATAGGACTGGGATTGGTTCGAGACCGACCATGAAGCGCGGAGCCCAAAGCTGCCAAGGACTAGTTGGACACTGGGACTTGCCCGGTTCCTTCAAACCAATAGAGTGACTTAGCACCCAATGGCCTGGCAGGTAGCAGCTTTTGTATTTTTGTTTTGTTTTTTTTTAAGGAACAATAGTTGTTGGGCCTAAGAGCCATTGGGCTGAACGGTTTTCTTTTTTCTTTTGGTCACATCTTTTTGAAAACTTTCAGCCTTCGAAGGCGGTCTCTTTTACCAAAAAATAAAAAAATAAAAATTCATATATAAAAATTAATTCTTTTATCCTAATGATAATATTAATTTTTTACCCACCCTGAAGCCTGAATACCTTCAAATTCTCGCAACACTCTCACCCTCTCAAGATTGCTTAAGCTCTCACAATTCACAAACATTGCAAAAGAACTTCTTAAAGAATTCTCAGAGTAGTTTTGATTCAGGAGGAAACAAATATCAAGTTGCAACCCTCCCCAAGCAATCAAGATTTTTCAGAGGTTTTCTTCATTAATTTTCTTACATATTTATTTGCTATTTTGGTTACTTTTTTTTTATCACTTTATTTGGATTATTATTTTTGTTGACTTTTTATTAGTTTTACATTTTTATTCTATTTGGATTAATATCTTATTTAAATTTTCTCTTCTTACTTATACTAGTTCTACATTTTTATTCTACTTGAATTATTATGTTTTCATTAAAGTTTAGTTTCTTACGTAATACTAATTGTCGTTCTTAGCCTAAATTTTGTGAATTCTGTTGCTTATTAGTTTTCACGTAATTGTAATTTTTTTTTTTTGCGAGTTTTTGTTCTGCATTTTACTTAATACTAGTTTTTGTTTTCTTAGTCTAAACTTYAGTTTCTTATAATTAGAGTAGTTTTAAATTTTAATCCTACATGTTTGTGCTTACTCTTTTTTTGACTAATTAGAAAATTGATACTCGCGGTAACTTTCCCATTAACTTCAATCTTGAGGGCTTGGATCATTTTGAACTTTTTGAAACTTAGAAAATGGAGGTTTAGGTGAAGGTGTAGGAGGAGAAACTAGTACCATTCCATGCCGACCGAAGCACCACCGTCACTAATAGAACTAGGCAAAAGAAGATTTCTGGTTAAGAATTTTCGATAAGAAGAAATTAGAAATAAAGTTATGTGTAAATATTGAAAGACTGAGTCGATTCATTAAAAGGGTACGAGACATGTACACTAAATAGGTACTTGAAATCCTTTCATGCTTCTGAAAATAATAATTTCACTACCAAACAATGAGTACAAACATTAGTGGAAATGTTAGTCATAGTTATGATAGAACTAGAAAAAGCATCAGTATGTTTGTTGTAGTAACAACTAATGTTTAGTTTGGTATGGTCCATATGGATGAATATGAAGAAGAATTTTTTAGGTTAGTTAATGGATATTTTACTCGTTATAAAAGATTACCTAGATCAAAACTAAAAGTGATATTCTAAAAACTTATAAGGAGATGAAGGATAGAAATTGCAACTTGCCTTGATTATAGAAATGTTTATTTCTTTTAACAATATGCGATAGTTGCAAAGGTAAAGCTTGAGAATATTTGATATGTGTGACTCGTCATTAAATCGATAACGAATGGAACATTTAGAAAAAAAAAAAAAATTGGGTTTTGAAGCTTTTGAATTTCCTCATACAACTAGTAATATTACAAGAATAATTATTTCTACATGTGGTGAATATAGAATTTTAAATAAGATTATATGTATTCCTTTTGGTAATGGTAGAAATAATGAAGCATTTATCGTCCACTAAGAGACCAAATGCAACCACTTTTACATGGTCAAATATTTCATCATATAGGTACATGTTATATTTTAAATTTATGTGCTAAATATGCATAAAAAACTATAGAAAATTTAGTCACAATTATTAGACGTATAAGTTTATATATTTATTAAACACTCTCCTATTGAAGTCCAACATTTTAAATCTATGTATAGAGAATACGACTTGAGTTATAAAGAGATTTAGATTAGATGTTGAAACTAGTGGAATATATGTTTGAGAGTGTTATTTCTCATCAGAACCAATTAATTAAGTTTTGTAATAATAATGCTTTTGAACCTAAACTAACAGTCCAACATGCTAAAGATGCCATAGTAATTTACTCTTCTTTTAGCAAACTCAAGAGCCATGCTATTTCTTTCTAACTCCTATTATCGCATTACTCACCATATAATTGCAAGATTAGTTAAAGTCGCTTTTGTTTTGGAGTTAGCCAATTGGATGTGGCTAACTTGTTTGGCTGAGTATCTAGGAACTGTTTTCTTGTTTGAGTAAACACAACAGGTCAGAGTTGTAGCACACTAATGAAGTCACTTAATACGTAGAACCTTTTTACTAAGTGTGGATTCTTGAGGATACTATAGAAAGTCTCTAGCTAAAATATAATGCGAAAGTATAAAATTGACAAAATGTAGTAACGAGACAAGAAGCTGAATGAATAACCATACGTTGATATTTATTTGGGTACATACAACTCAAAATCGCTCCTACCTGCACCAAAATTAAGCTAGTTATATAAGGAAACTGGTAAATAAAATTTGTAAAGAAAGTGCTAATGAAAGCGGTAAAGAAAAGTTGTAAAGAAAGCGGTAAAATCTAGTTATAGAAATGCAATAAAGGAATAAAATTGAGTTGTATTGAGATGCCAGGGGTCCTTCTTGATGTTAGTCCTTCCAATTTATATTCGTATAAGTCTCTAGCAATGGTTTTTCTGAAGTCTCATCACTTGCAGACCAAGATCCTCCATAGTTCGTGTTTCAGAGATCGTAGGATCGTGTTTG
Organism: Rhazya stricta; assembly: GCA_001752375.1. Classification (NCBI taxonomy): domain Eukaryota; kingdom Viridiplantae; phylum Streptophyta; class Magnoliopsida; order Gentianales; family Apocynaceae; genus Rhazya; species Rhazya stricta. The sequence continues at coordinate 1,531,298 of MEJB01000012.1, read as the reverse complement.
GTAGCTTAAAGACTCAGTTGAATCCATTATAGCTTATTTACTTAATCGAATGGTTTTTATGTTTTATACACTTCGTGAACTTCAGTTGAATGTTGCCCTTGTCAGCTAAATACTGTTAGCTAAGCCTGGTGCTTAGGTTGATTTATTGACTTTGCTAATGGTTAACTTATTTCCTTTGCTGATGGGGGATAAACCACTTAAGGTTTATAAGAGGAAGAAGAAAGAAGCTTCTAAAGGCCAAATCCTAATCTGGCTTATTTTAGATGATGGATATTATTTTTGTTTTGAGTTAATACGTGGTTTCCTAATTGTTTAGAGTTCTAGTAAGATTTTCTTTTCCTAGTAGGTTTAGAAGCTAGTCCTATAAATGGAGAGCTATTTATCATATTATCTATGCTATTTCTTACAATTAATACGATTTCAATCTAACCTAAATTTTTATAGTTGTGTGACGCAATTAAAACCTAAGGTGCAATGCCTTATGGTCCTAGATGTGATGCCTCGGTCAACTTCTCAGTGTGACGCTAAGAAATATCCTTTTCTATTTTCAATGAATTCCTTACGAATTTATGATGTTTCCTGGTTTTCCTACCATTCAAATCACATATTTCCTTCTAAATGTTCAAGCTATCCTAGTATGGAGTTTGTCCTGCATCATTTTGATACCGGAGCAAGTTTTATTGTCCTTCCATAGTATAAAAAATTCAATTCTTTCACTCATTATTCCCCAGAGTTTCCACCTTTTTCCTTGTATACCCATATGTCATGATGACCAGGACTGGTAAGAATTATCATCACAATACAGAGATCGTGAGCGAGATGAGTTACTTACATTAACTATGGAAAGGATTGAGGCTTTAGAGGCTAAATTGGAGGAGTTATTGGTTGCTAAAGGTGAATTAAAAGATGAAGCAATTGGCAGCGGAGCGAAAGATTGTGGCAACGAAGCTGTTGAAAACTTAGAAGTTCAGACTTCAAGTTCTATGAGGCAAAAAATGACCTAAAACATGTTTATTCAAAATAGAGGTACACTTTTGGACATGGCTAACAGCATTCCTGAAACAGGAAGGTATGAAAGGCAAGAATTTCTTAATGCAGCAGGAGATATTACCAAAAAAGTGCCTATTGATGTTCTGGATTTTGACGATAAAATTGATCGTAAGGCTTTTACAGATTGGTTTGCTCCACTAGAAAGGTTCTTTGATTGATTTGATATGTCGAAGGAAAGGCGAGTAAAGTATGCTATCATGAAACTTACTAGTCAAGCTCAAATATGGTGGATAGGTAAAGAATATGATTTGCAACTAGTGTCATGGGAAGAGCTGAAGCTGGAACAAAAAAAGAAATATCTACCTCGCCACTACCAGCATGACCTCATTGATGAATTCATCACCTACAGGCAAGGAGATATGACTCTGATTGAATATATGAACAAGTTTGAGGAGCTGAAAATTCATTGCAAAGGTTTTGAAGACCCTAGACATACTCGTTCACGGTTCAAGCAAGGGTTGAGGTCAGAAATTCGCAATGTCACTCATCCTATTAACACTATAGATGATGCCTTCCATTTTGCACACTTAGTTGAAAAGACGATAAAAGCACTAGCTAGGAGGTTCACCTCTCAAGTTGAAAAGACGGAGGTTCACCTCTCAAGTTACTAAGGCTGCTACAACTAGGGATTTTGCTTCCCACGTAGGAGGAAGCAAATCAGTTGCTACTTCAGCCAATAATAAACCCCAAAATAACAAAAATCAAGTTCTTATTGCATAAAACAAAATATTGGAAGGGAATCATGTATAGTTGTGGATCTCGAGGTTATTCCTCTTGCTAGTGCTCGAAAAGAAAAAAAATATGCATGTAGATATAAATCCTAGTGGGCAACAAGAAGCTGAAGATGAGACAAATAAGTCTGGATTCCCTGGTGAACTTGAAAACATTGAGAATGATGATTTCATACAAGAAGAGGAAGATACATCACACCTTTCAGTTGTTAGGCATATTCTTAGTATACATAAGCAGCAAGAGGAGGATTGGAGACGAACTTCTACTTTTCAGACCATAGTGGCTTGTAAGAAAGTGCTTCGAAAGTTGATTATTGATGAAGAGATCTGCATGAATGTCATTTCTGAAGCTATAATGGATAAGCTGAAACTATCTATAGAACCACATCCAAAACCCTACAAGATGGTTTGGATTAATAGCACTTCCATTCCAATGACCAAGCATTGTTTGGTGACTTTAACTCATGGATCCTATACAGATTCTATTTGGTGTGATGTTATTCCAAAGACTTTTCCACACATTTTATTGGGGCGTCCTTGGTTACATGATCGAGAGGTGATGAATGATGTAAAGGCTAACACATATTCATTCCTTTTTAGCGAGAAGAGGATTGTTCTTAAACCCATGAGTATAGAAGAGATCAATAAACGATGTGTAACTACAAAGGAGAAATCCATGGAAGAACAATCAAAATCCAAGGCAGTGGTCAAGAGAAAGGCACTTCAAATTCTAAGCAACAAACAACTTAAAAAGGAAGTTAAACAGAGATATTCAACTCATGACAAGGTTTTTAATGCAATGCTTCATGCCATTCATCTTTGGCATTAGTACCTAGTTTTTAAGGGGTTTGCATTGTATTCTGACCATCAAGCTTTGAGGTACATCAACTCCCAAAGGGAAMTAAGTTTTTGGCATGGAAAGGGGGGGGTTCATTTTTGCAGCAATATACCTTTGTCTAAAGCACAAAGCTGACCAAGAAAAAAGGATTGCTAATGCTTTAAGTCGGGTTATTTATGTTGAGTTAGAGGCTAGACAGAAAGTTGAAAATCCCAATTTTTCACTATTTGAAGGATACCTCTTCAAGGGGACACAACTTTGTTTGCCTAATAGCTCTCTAGGCAACTAATGATATGAAAATTATATAGTGGAGCTACACATGCTGATTTGACAAGGAGATTTGCCGAGTTTAGTGGAAGAGATTTGGGGAAGGTGAGAATTCAACGAAAATGGTACCGTCCAATAATTTGCAAAAAGTTGCATGATGGAAATCTCACTGCCTACAAGGGACCTAAACTGAATACAAAGGCTGGTATAGCGACAGCAGTATTTTCACCAGTAGCTAAAGCAAAGGATGCAGAAAAACAAAGTATTGGATGAGCATATAGAGTCAATTAAAGGTGGAGGCGGATTCCAGAAATTTCTAGTCTTGTGGAAAAGTAGCCCAATGGATGGTAGTACTTCGATTATTACTCAACAATTCCAATGCATTATTGTGATCTTTATTGGAAGTACCATGTTTTTAACTTGACGGCGATGAGTTCTTTCAAGCCGAGGGTAAATGATAGAGACAAGTGGCACAAACCACCACTTAAGGTTTATAAAATGAGGAATAAAGAAATTTCTTAAGGCCAAACCCTAATCTAGCTTATTTTAGATGATGAACCGCCGATACAGGATTTAAGGTAATCATAGTCTAAGTAATTTCTTAGTTGTTTTGCGTTTTGAGTTAATTAGTAGATTTCAAATTRTTTTAGAGTTTTAGTAAGATTTTCTTTTCCTAGTAGGTTTAGGACTTAGTTCTACAAATAGAAAGTTCTTTATCATATTATGTATGATATTTCTTACGATTAATACGATTTTAACCTAACCTAATTTTTTTTTTTTTTTTTTTTGGTCGTGTGATGCAATCAAAACCTAAGGTGCAACGCCTAGGTCAACTTCTTAGTTTCACGCTAAGAAACACCCTTGTCTATTTTTTTAGTAAATTTCTCTACAAATTTTTGCGATTTTTTGGTTTTCCTACCATTCAAATCACATATTTCCTTCTAAACTTTTAAGCTATCCTAGCGTGGGCTCCCTAACGAGTTTGTCATGCATCAATGGGTAACTGTTAGCACTCCTGTCAAATGATGGATTGTTGAAAAAATTCTAGTGTCAACACTAGGTCTGGAGAAAAGATGCAAAATATGTTAAGAAAATTAAAAAGTACTATAAGGGCTTTCCTTTATTATATTACATGTCTTTGTGTTTGGATCCTTGGATGAAGGCTTCGAATTTTGAATCTAGTATTAATTATTTATATGAATTGTTAGATACTAACTATATAGTGGGGAAGTTTGTTTTATTTGATTTACTTCTTAAGTCCAACACTAACAATACTTTGATGACTATGTTTAACATTTACGAGAAATTCCGTGATTTGAAACCACATATCGATTCTTTGGCTCTCGACTTCATTGTCATGAGTTTCCTTGTTCAGAGTGATAAATTTCTACTCTCTTTTCAAGAGATGAAGACAATTGTCATCATAGTTAGTGTCAACCATTGCTTTTAATAATACATCTAGCATGAATGACCAATTATTAGATGATAAAAGAAATTGATTATCTCCTTCAACATTAGGGATTTTTATATGYATTAGTGGCTAGTGGAAAGTCGAAACCTAATAACAAGGATTGGATCTTAGCAAAACTTGTAATACTCATGACGCTATTTTCCTTTTTCAAATTTTATATGATCGTAAAATTTATGTGTYCATTAAAAATTAATAAATTATCTCTGTTATTATTATTTATGTTTGCATTTATATAAGAATATGTTTATTACATATGAAATTTACCATGCTAATTAAATTACAGTTTTTAGTTAATAATCTAGGCCCGATCCATTAGCACCCATTCATTTTTTATTCGAAACCTATAACTAATTTAATGTCAAATTTCGACCTAAAAGAAAGCCTGTAGACTGTAATGGTGTTAGGCTTAGACGGTTATGGTATAAGGAGACCCAAAAAGGAGTTTGGTTACTAAAAAAAAAAAAAAAGAAATGAAAAATTAGGATCTCAGAAAGATTAAAAAAAAAAAAAAAAGAAAGATGAAAACCTAATTTAACCCTAACCTACCTAATGCCACCCATCGCAAAAACTCCCTCAGGCCGCCACCCCTTTCTGCTACACCCACCGCCTCTCTTTTTCCCCTGCCGCCAATCTTCCTTGTCGCCACGCGCCATCCGCGCCGGTGTTGTGCGACTCACAACTCGCCTGCGTGATAGAGCTGCCCAGATTCGAGCACTCCTTGCTCGTCCAAACCTGCTTGAAGAAGCCTCGCTACGACGCCTACAGATCTATTCTCGGTCCGCAACCATCTCCTCATATCGGCGCTTGGATCGCTGCATCTGCACCGGATATACGCGCGTTGCGCTTCTTGTCAGGGGTCGTCACTGCGCCTCGCCCAGATATGCTCGAGTAGACCGCGATGCTGTTGGTAGCTAGTTCCACGCTTGGACCGGAGTTGCTGCTGAGCCGTTCGGTTTGTCGTCGCTCCAGTGCGTCGTCGGTAGCTGGTTCTACTCTCGGTCTGGCGTTGCTGCTGAGCCGTTCGATTCACCATCGCTAGGTTAGGCTCCTTCCCACGTACGCGTGGCAGGAGGGTGCAGTCCGTGCAAACCAGAACAGATCGCCGGAGCTTGCCGCCACCGACCAGAAGGGGGCACTTCGTTGGTGCACTTTTCTATCGATACTGATTTAAGGTGAAGCCTTGATTTTGTTTAGCGTAATCAGATTGTATAGGTTCTGTGTGGTTTTCTGTTGAGTTTGATATTGTTCTTGTGTGAGATCAGTAGTGGTCCTTAGGAAGATTTAGACAGACAATTTGTAAATGCAAAATGTATAATGTAACATCTATTAATTACTGGTTTGACGTAGTATTGTGTTGTTGGTACTGTGATAAGTTATCTACCAATAAAAGAAGAATAAATGGGAAGTAATTTATGAGATTAGACCTAATTTCGAAGCTATTGAACCTTAATTGAATTCAATAAAGCCAATCAAAGAGTAAAAAAAGGGGCGGGGGGGAGGAGGGGCGCGAAGAAATGGATAAGAAATGTGAAATTCTTAATTAAGACCTATTAGGTAACTTGAGTTGTTGAGAACTGAAAAAGTGAATTATCAAACTCCGTAAAATCTTATTATATTAAACCCTAATAGAAAATTTAGCATTTAGGATTTTGGATAAATTAAATTTACATATTCGTTCTAGTTAAGGCCTTTATTATGTGCATTCAAGATTAAATTATTAGATTATGCTAGGAAACATTTAGAAGGTTCGTTATGAATAGTCTCTTTGTAATTAAACTAGGGCATTTGCGATATGTTTATGGTTTATGTCATGTCAAGTATGTGAACTTTATAATTGGAACATGTTGGGTATTGTAAATTCAGATTTATGGGGTCCATATCATGAACATGTAGTTTATGGTGTATTTACGTCATTTTTTGGGATGAGTCATAATCGTGCATTTTAGAAGGTAAAGATTTTAAGAAATGAAGTTTTGGAAAAAAAAATGGGATTTTTGAGTAAATGATTTTCGAAAACGTTTAATGATTTGAAAAGGTGTGTAAGCCTAGATCATGAAAGATTTGAGTGGGAAATGGGGCATGGGGGACCAGTGCATCCGACCCAACTCTCTTTTAGGGTGGGATTTCATATATTATTCAGGAAAAGATTAAGTATGTAAACCGCTTTGCGGTTCTACCGGTAGAAAGTGATCGAGTTTCAAATAAAATTGTCACGGCATAACTTAATAGTTAGGTGATTCACCAAGTGAACTCACAATTTGAAATGAAAGTTTTGATGAAAGGAAAACATTTGGGAAGTTTTATTGAGGAATTGGAATTTTGAAATTCATGGCATATAGTGTATTATATATGCATTCATGCACTTGCTTACTGAGCTTTATAACTCATTCTATTTTTCTCATTTTGCATTTTAGGTGATGAGCAGCCAAATGGTGTTTGGAGCTCGCTTGCGTGCGTGCTTGGATACCCGGGAGTTTTTTGTTTTGAGTAAATTTTATTGAATAAGGGAAATAGTTAAATAGAGTAACTTTTACGTATTTGTTTATTATTTTATTAATTTATTCATCCGTTCAATAGTTCTTTCAAGGTTTTCGCTGAATTTCAAATACATAAGTATTTGGTTGATAAATTTATTTTCCTCATTTTTTTAAATATAAGAGTGAGTAAAATTGATAACATTTTCGATTAAGATAGCTCCTAATCTGAGTTATTACAAAACTTGTACGAAGTCGAATGTTTAGAACAAAGACGAACAACAAAATAATCAAATAAATATTGGTTGTTGTATTGATTTTTTAAACATTAATTATAATTTTTGAATATATTTTGCGTTTCTTCTAGGAGATTCTATATTAATTTTTATTATTTATAAAATGATAGGAGTCTATGTCAAATCCCTTATGACAACGTAGTTTTATCCAATTAATTTTTTCTTCTCATATTTATTTTAACTTATTAGATTTATTAAATAGATTTAGGTATAATTTTCATATCAAAATCAAAGTTCGAACTAAGTAAGCAAAGATTTCATTTCATTTATATTTGTAATAAATACTTTTAAAACATACTCCTAATAAATAAAATAAAATAATTTTAAAAGAATTTGAGAAATCATTTAAAAGCTTAAAATTTCCAAACCAACCTTGAAATTCATTAAGGAACCTCAAAGTTGGAGATACATAAATTATTAAAAATGATGAATAAAAAAATTTTAAAAATCAAACATTAGCCTAATTTGCAATTAAACTTTTTGTATTCTCTACTTATATTACTAACTTTCGAGTTCAAATTCTCATATCATTTAAATATTTTAACTATTTATTTTTATCCCTTCGTGGGGGTTTTAGCGTGGTATTATCATGTACCATGCACGAGAGTTTTAGCTAAGGGGTAAAATCATCATTTAGAGGCAAAGTAATAAATCTAACTCCTTCTCCCTCAAAAAGATTAGCACGTGATTGGTTCATGCTTCGAACCTTATGGGTACCCGACCAATATATCATCCCAATCATTTTTACCAATCTAAAAACAACTCCTCACATGTCATATTTTCTGTTTCGCACTTACCATATTCAATTTTGCCCTATTTGTTTCTTCACCCAAATTCCTTTAATCCAGGAACAAAAACCCCCAAATCCATTAAATTATTTGCGGTTGAAGCCCTAATTTCAAACACATTAGCACTAAAATCATTACATCTCTATGAATTAGGGCATCGATCAGTCGATTAAAATCCTTTGAAAGGATGTACTTGGCAAGACCTGCCCGATTGTACAGGAGATGCAATATACAAAAAATTTATCTTCCAAGTTTAATGGGTTTATGGACCCTAATTTGTGAAAAGAACCCTAATTTGTCTACTAAAAGTGAGTTCACCGATGTTTTTCTAAAAACCCTAATATAGTAAGTTTATCTAAGATGATTTGTGTCTGCTAAAGTGGATGCATCGATGTTTTTAGTCAAAATTATGTCTTTAAAGCTGGTAAACAATTTTATATGTTTATAGTTGAATTGAAGCTTTATTTTTTTATTTATTATTTGTCTGTGGTCTCTTTTTATTATTTGTGTTTGCTCTCTCTTTTTTTCTCTTTTTATATTATTTATCTTTTAATCCTGACTGAAGGGACCTATTGGTGTCGTAATATGTTCAGAATTGTGTACTTACCGTTTAAATTGTGAATAATGCTTGTTTGTCCTTTTGTGAAGTTAGCATTGAGTCTAATCATTCTCTAGTGATATAGACAGCCTCATTTGATCCCCTCTTTTGTACCTAGCGAGAAATAGACTCAATAACCCTTAGTTCATCATCAGCGAGAAATAGACTGGTCGTGCTGAGCTATCCCCACTACTTCATACTCTAGATGGGGTGGCGGCGGTTGCAGTCGTTCTTGTTCTTTTGATTACATTTTCATACTGTCGATTCTCCAATGCTTGGAGTTTATCGATCAAAGGTCTATAAATGACAAGAAATTGCTGCACCAAACCTTGACATTAACTCACCTGTACTCTTATCAAATTATTGTCGACGGCTGCTAATGAGGTCCACAATGCCGTTGTTTCATCAACAGCTAAAGATTGATTAGCATTTTCAGAATTTCTAGTGGAACCATTGGTATTTCCCCACATTGGATTCACAAGTCATCCAGAGAGCAATTTCATTACAAGACAAGCAAATAATATTGACTCAAATTATTTTTCCAATTGATCGATTGAGATAAAATCAATCGGTTAATTGAGTTAACATTACAAGTTGTAGTTCGACCACAAAGTAAGTTGTCATCGAATTTGTAAACGTTTTCTTTTATCGAGATCCTTAAAGTACTCTAAAAATTATTTAACTAAAGTATGAACAAAGTGTTTGAAAAGTGAAAGTATGAATTCTCTATATTGAAACTAATTTGATTAGCACGCCAAACATCAAATACAAAGTAAAACCCTTAATTTTGTCAAAAACGATAACAATTGGTATTTGAAAGCTATAAATAATTAAAAGAAATAAATGAAAGTGGTAAATAAAATTATAAACAAAAGAAAACCATATTTGATGTGAATTGAGGATGCTTATTTTTGTCTTCTCCTTCTCTTKACACCCAAACCAACTTTCAAGAATCTTCCACCACTAATTCAATGAAACTATGAAGTGAAATTGCCTTCAATTTCATTTTCTCGACCCTAGATTGATGCTTCTCGAAGTTAATATAATCTTGTAAAAGATTTCGCTCATTGAGACTCAATCAAAGATAGAGTCCTTATTTATTTCTATCTCTTGCCCCTTATGCCATTCGACCAATCTGGGCTTCAACCTTTCCAACATTGTCGGTTGATGTCTCGAGCGATAGGTTTGGCCATTCAACTCCCCTTGTTGATCGAATAAGATTAATCCGCTACTGCTACTTATTCTTGCTTTAATCGATATGGCGAACTCATCAACCAAAACCTGTTTAGCTAAATTCAGGAGTCAATGCGTGGAAACAATGTACGTTTATTTCTAAAATTCCGATGAAAATGATTTATGCAAGCAATATATCTAAAATTACAGCCTCAAAACCGGCCTGGCAGGGCGTTGCGGGCCAGTTGCCTAAAAGCCCACCATCGAGTAGGCCTAGCTGGGAGCGGGTTAGGAAACCCTCAACCCAACCTGACCAAGGTGAGTTATGGGTTAGCTCGTTAACTCCTAATTTTTTTATAAAAAAAAGTAAATAGAATTGAAACTAAAAACTCCTAATTTTTTAAAAACATTCCTAAACAAAAAAAGTTTAAATAAAARGAATAATCTATCATATCATAGTCTGTTTAAGGGTGTGATTAGGGTTGCTTTCCATTAATCGCTATTTATATAAATCTCTAGTCTATAAAATATAATAAGAGAAATATGCAACAAATAATTAAACTTATAAATTTGATAAAATAATATTATTATCTCTGAAATGTTCTCAAGTTAAGAACCCAATCTATTATTTCTCCTTTTTTAAATTTTCGAGGACTTCATAGCTTAATATCGGAATTTAGACTCTTTGAGAATTTTCTGAAAGCTTCATAGCTTGATCTTGAAATTTGTAACTCTTTGAAATTTTTCGAAAACTTCACAGCTTGATCTCGAGATTTTGAGAGAAATTTGGTGCTTTTTCTTTTAAGTTTCTCTCAATATGAATTTTTTGTCCTTAGTATGAATTTCTCAACCTCTTTCTCTTATATTTTGGCCTTTATTTATAAGTAAAACGAATTAATTTGATTAGTCGAAGTCACATCTAGGAGCGACGTGGCGTTACTTGATTCGTTGAGTTGCATCCATGATTCCATTGGTTGAACCTTATCATTCTTGACACATGTCATTATTTAATTGGTCGAGATATCATATACTCTCCAATTTTAATGGGAGTATTTAAAATTGACTCTTGATTGTTTAAACAGATTATGAAATTTTCATTTAATAAATTTTTATATCTACAAATTACCCCCTAGAATTTGGTCATTGATACAACTCGAAGATGGGTTTCGAGTGGTCAACTTTCAAATCAATTTACATCATTTGGATCAACAGTACAGGTCCAATAACTTGGATTATTTTTTCTTAGACCATATCTAAGATATTTGGGCCCCTTCGTTCTTTAAATAGTGGATCTTTTTTTCTTCAATTTGCCGGGCTCACCCCTTTTTGAATCAATTTGTTGGGCCCATTTTTTTCCATTGGCCCACTTGCCTCCTTTTCCTTTTTGGCTAGAACTTCCTCTTTTTTTTTTTTTTTTTTGTTTCCTTTCTTTTTGTCTATATATACACGTCAATTACATAAACTTCTCCCTTTTTACTCTTAATTGCATCGCCGACTTCAATACCTTAGTAAGTCTTGTACTTGTTCTTGTGCTTGAGGAATTCCTGGGAACATCTCAACAAGAGACCTCCGACTTGTTCTTGTTCTTGTTCTTTGATAAGTTTTTTTTTTTCCGCTATATTTTTTACTCTTGTTGTGTTGCCTTTTTTTTCTTTTCTATTTTTCTTCTCTTCTTTTTTTTCCCCTTCTTCTTGTTTCTTTTCTTTTCCTCGCTGGTTTCTTTCTTTTCTTTTTCCGTTGGTTTCTTTTGTCTCGTGGACTGGATGAACTATGTCCCAAACTTGTGCAACCCCAATCCATGTTTCTTCTTGTTTGATCTTGTTTCTTGTGCTCTTTTTGTTCTTGTTTTGTATTCTTTATGGGCCAGATAAAGTGTAGCTCAAATTTGTGTAGCTCTCTTCATCTTCATCTCTTCACACCAGTTGGTATTGCAGCACTGGAGGCGGCTTTGGAAACTGCAGTGGTGATGGTAAATGACTTTGCCTTTTATTTCCAGTGGTCACGACGTTTTTGAGGCTTTGCATCAATGATTTTTCTTCTGCCTTCTGCTTCCCGACCGCCATGGTGATGGATTTTCTACCTTCTGCATCTTCGGTAATCATGGCACACCTCCCTTTTGTAGATTCACAATGAGTTGTGCGGAGGCGGCAAGGATTACTGCCTTTTTGTTTTTGGCGATGACCATGGCTAACAGCGGCGACGATGGCTTGTTCTTCTTTTTCTACCTTCTGTATCTCGAAAATCATAGTGACACCTCCCTTTTACAGATTCGCAGCGAGCTGTGCAGTGGTGGCAAGAAGTTCTACCTTCTTTTTGGGCAATGGCCATGGCTAGCAACGGCAGGGACAGCTTGTTCTTGTTCTTCTGCCTTCTGTATCTTTGGTAGTCATGGCAACACCTCCCTTTTGTAGATTTGCAGTGAGCTATGGGGTGGCGGCAAGGATTTTTGCTTCTTTTTCGGCGACAGTCATGGTTAGTAATGGTGACGATGGCTTGTCCTTCTTCTTCTACCTCCTGTTTCCAGTGTGTACATCGAGCAAATGAGAGAACCCAACAACTACCACTCCATCGATGGGCTGGGATTCAAAAGATTTAGGTGAAGTTTTTGTTCAAATCTTCCAATCATCGAGTCACTAGCTAACTCTCCTATCGACTTCAATCGTTCTTTCACTTTCCAAAAACCAGAAAGCAAAGCTGAAAGCTTATGAGACTGGAGCTATGTTCTGAAGCCCTTGAGGATACAGTGACGAATGAAGAAGCTCAAGCTCTTTTGGTAAAATTGCTTGAAGTTTCAGGAAGTTGTTGCTCTTGCATTTTTTTAATTGAGGAAATGTCACATGTGTTAAGCAATGAGACAGATTCCTATACATGACTCGGCTTCAAAAGAGTTGATAGCTTCACAATGTCAAACATGATTGGGTTAAAGAAAAGTATCATCTAGCCAAAGATAAGTACAAGGCACTCTCCATCAAACCAGACTTCTATGGAGGTCTCTTTTGCACTAGGACATCAATAGGCTTCAAGCATCTTGGCTGGAGGGTTACTAAGACCCATAATCGGCCTTGGGATTGTGCATGGGCATTTTTTTTTTTTTTTTTGCCATAGATTTTCTTTCTCTCATTTCTTTTTTTTTTTTGGGAATCTTTTTCTTCAAGCCATGGAAGGAGGTCATCTTCAACTTCAAGATAAAGATGCCAACAGCAAAGAGGGCTTCTATTTCAAGTTAAAAATGCGAATACTAAGGAGCCGCTTCTGCATCAAGCTATGAAGCACCCACTTGGAGCGAGTAGGTTCCATCTCACACTATCGCTACTAAGGACATCAACTTTAAAGGCTTCGACTTTAAGCCTTGAATTTCTTCATGGTTCCAATTTTCTGCAGGAGGAGGGTCTCAATTTTAGGCCATTACTGGACTTCAACTTTAAATGATTTGTTAAACATTTGACTCTGCTATAGGAAGCAAAGAAAATTATATAATATTAAAGATATAACTGAACTTAGATATTTTTCTAAGTTGCCTATGTATCCAAAGAAGGAATCAAGTTAAATGCATGCCATCTTTACATAATTTGAACTTRTAGTTTTAGCTCGTGCAATCAAGAGCAATTTCAAGTTTTATAGATAGTTTTAACTCTTATAAAGGAGTAACATGCAGTTTAGGCTAGTGCAAAATGGAGCAATTTGAAGTTCTATAGATAGTTTTAATTCTTATGAAGAAGTAACATGCAGTTTAGGCTCCTGTACTAAGGAGCATCTTGAACTTTTTTGTTAAGGCATTCACATAGTTTTAACTCTTATCAAAAGAATAGCATGCAGCTTAGACTCGTACCCTAAGAAGCATTTGCATTCATTGGCGTTGAATCTTTGGCTTCAAATCCTGAGGAAAGGTTGCCCCCAYTTTGAAGTTCCAGCTTCTTCTCATATTTGGTTGACTCTTTTACATGAATTCCTCGACTTTGATTGGCGAGGATACTTATTTCCATGTCATGAGCACGGGTGGCTAATTCTTCAAAAGTTTCCGATTGAATGCCTTTAAGGATATATTGAAGACCCTATTGCATGCTTTTATTTGCATATCTCAATCGAAGAATTCTCACATAGTTGGTCTTTACAATTTAGACTCAAATTCCTTCATCGATTGATAAATTCAATGGTAGGTTCTTCATTCCAATGTCAAATTCTGCTTAATTCAACCATGCTAGCAGTTCTTCAAGTGCTATAAAATCGATTAAGAAATTCTTGCGTGAGTTGACTCTAACTATCAATTGATCCAGAAGTAATATCCGTGTATCAATCAAAAACATTACCTTTAAGGGATCTTTTACAAATAGCTTGACAAGTAGATCGCCTTCAGTACCTGCATTGTTGTATGTTTTGACAAAGTGGGTTATATGTTGTTTTGGATTTCCTTTCCCATCAAATAGTTGAAGCTTGGGAGGTTGATAATCGATTGGTATTTGAAGACTACATATGTTTTTAGTATATGGTTTGGTGTACCCTTGAGAAGGTTTGGCGCTTCTTTCATGCTTTTGTTTAATTATTTTCGTAATGGTATCCTTCAAGTTATTTATCAAGATCAATCCATCAAAAGAAACTTGAGTATTTTGTACTTCTACTGTATTTTCATATTTAGCTTTGGATTGATATTGTACTTGAGCAACCTTAGAAGATTCAACATCRTTTATAATTTCTGGTTGCTTTGGAGCAGTTTGACTTATTTCTTCACCACCATCGAGGCAATTCAACAATTGATCAAGCATGATATCTTGCTGTTGGCTACTCTCTGCAAGTCCTTCTACCAATTTGGCCAACTTTGCTATTTGTTCTTCAATGGTGACAGTATAGATCATTATAACTGATATGATAGATGAAGTTGTAGTAGAATATTCATGATAGAGCTCCAATTGTAGATCTTTTTGGCAAACAACAATTACAGAGTTTGTAGAAGACTCACCATCATCTTGTTTGGATATTTGTGACTTGGTTCCAGCATTCAACAAGGACATGATTGTTCTTATGGCAAAGGAGACTCCTATTTGTCCTGCTTGAGGAAGAACATCCATGAACACGGGGTTGGAGTATTCGAAGATTTGATCATCTAAAGTACTTCTCCATTTCTTTTCCTGTATCAGATAGCACCCTACTCCACATCATAGGTCTTTAATATGTAGCCGATATGGTTAATTTGRCAGCAACACCAATTGTTGCAGATCTAGAATGGTAGCCTTCGAGATGTTGTTCTTAGGGGCCATTGATGAATTTGATTTTATTGCTTTGAAAAGAAGAGATGAACGGCAGAAAAAATTGTCTCACTRAGCSTGACAAAATTTATTTACATGAATCTCTCATCTGCAAAATATAATAAGAAAACAAGAGAAATATGCAACAAAGAATTAATCTTATAAATTTGATAAAGGAAAAAAGTTATAATCTTTGAAATGTTCTCATCAAGAACTCAATCCGTTGATTCTTCTCTTTAAAATTTTCCGAGGACTTTACAGCTTAATCTCAGGATTTGGACTTTTTGAAATTTTTCGAGGGCTTCTTAGCTTGATCTCAAGATTTGGAGAGAAACTTGGTCCTCTTTCTTCTAAGTTTTTCTCAATATAAATTYCGGSTCCTCAATATAAATTTTTGGACCTCTTGCTCTTATATTTTGGTCTCTATTTATAGGTAAAGCGAATTAATTTGATTGGTCGAAGTCACATTTAGGAGCCACGTGGCGTTACTTGATTCGCCGAGTTACATCCATGATTCTATTAGTTGAACATTGTCATCCTTGACACATGTCATCATTTTATTGGCCGAGATGTTACATACTCCCCAATTGTAACGGGAGTATTTAAAATCAACTCTTGATTTTTTAAATAGATTATGAAAATTTAATTTAATAAAATTTTCATATCTACATCAAATAAAATAAAATAAAAATACTATCCAAATAAATTAATTTAAAATTATAAACCCTAACCTAAATCCTAATGTTCAAAGTTTAGATATGAAAAAAAATAATGTTCAAGGTTTTAATTATAATTTATTGCAATAAATTACAATTAAAATTTCACAACAAATCATGAAAAATCATGAGAAACAATTTGTTATCAAGGAGGTTGTCAAATTTGAGTTGGCCAATTAACGCTTTCCTAGTTTAATAGAATATTACTTATGTTAGCGTAATCTTAAAATGGTATGTTGAACTGTATAGAATCTCAATTAAGGATCTTATTTCTCAACTTTCTTAACTAAGGTTTTTCAAACAAGAAAGTTTAATTAAGGGCCTCGATTTGTCACAATTTTCAATTTAATCATTTTGTCACGAGTTATTGATCTGATTAGCTTTCTTTTTGAGAGTCAATTAGATTTTGACTTTCTTTTTATGCCTCTGCCATCTTTGACCATAACGCGAGGTTGCCTGACCACTTCTTGAATGATAATGCCCCTCAGGAAGGCGTTTTCTTGATCTATTAATTTTTAGACAAATCAATGCGCTATACGTAAAGGCATACTATATTACGCTTGGCGCCTTGGCATTTTCATCATCTTTTGAGGTAAATAAGGGCAAAATTACCCTTCTTTTTATCATCATGCCACCCCGTGTCTTCTTCCTTATTTTGTTGCCATCACCACTTCACCATCTTCTTCATGTTGTCACCACCATTTTGCAAGGATTCTGTCACCGTCACCGATTCAATGAGCTCCACCGCGGTTTCAGTTTACAGATCTCAATAGTTGACTCCATTCATTGTAATTTTCAATCTTTCAAAGATTTCTATTTATTTTAAGTTACAATTTTTTGCCCTCTGCTAGTGTAATAATGGATTTCTTATTAATAGGTCATAATCCATAGAGAAACTATCATCTTACCTTATTAATCTTAAATGTTTACTTCATCTTGTCTTATTGCTCTTTCTCAATCCTTCCATTTTGTTCAAATTGATAATGAAAACTTTGATAAGTGCCTTTGCCCAAGATATATATTCCTAAACATGTGTAGGAATCTTGATACGATGACTTCCATTGAAGAGCTTGGATAAGATTCCTAAACATGTGAAACATCTTTGGTTGTTAAATGCACTCGATCTAATGACAAATCATTCATCTAAATACTTCGGCTTACAAATATGAGGGTTTTAGACCTATTTGGCCGACTTTTTTAGATCTTTTATGCACATAACCATTTTTTTTTTTCTATTTTAGCTATTTTGGCATAGATGCTGGTCCAAGTCACACTTTCCCTAAACAAAGACGCCACACATTATAGCATCTTCCATTGAGATTACGCCATAAATTAAAGACGTCATTTCGAAAGGCGTCCAAAGTAGGACGAAGACGAGACACGAACTGGCATCCTCAATCAAATGGATGATGTGGCCTCATGTAGTGTCTCTATTAAGCCATTTTCCAGTTCATTGAAAATGCTTCTTTGACTCAAGCTTTCAATACTTTTTAAATTAAAGACTTGAATTGGTATGATGCTTTACTCCAAAACACTTTTTTTTTTTTTTTGTCACTTGGTGTTCAAAATAACCTACAATATTCTCAATCTATATTTTACAATATTCTCAAACCCAAAACCCAAAAAAAAAAAAAAAAAAGCTAACATTCTCTTAATAAAATGAATACCAAATGAAATTGACTTTCAACAATCATAGCTTATATAGAAAACAATATCGAACAACATAATAATGTCCAAAAGAGTTCAGGAGTTTCTAACATAAGTATAAAAGAAATATTCTTGCGAAAATGACCTACAGTAGCCATGAAAGCAATGCAACAATATCAACTATGTCAAATACAATCAAATCATCAACTTAGTCCTTGATTCCCCTAGACAGTGTCTAGAAAAATTTCTTCTATAATGATCCACTCTATGACAATTCTCGCATCTTCAAGGAGAATCGAGGTATCGGTAGTCCCCATCACTTCTAATTCTCATACAATTTGAATACAATCCCTTGAATTTCCCTTCATATTCAGCTTATAGTGAACAAGGTTGAATAGTGTCGGTCTATACAACGAATCATGTGGAACTAGGTAGACATTTTTGGTATATTCTTTCCAATAGCATTTCTTTAAATATACTTCATGAACATGCTCATGGCTACCAAACCCCGATGACGGCACACAACATAAGCATGAGGACAGGCAATTTGAAATACAGACCACTTGTGGAAACTACACTATTTTTCATTCATCTTGACGGTGCAGATTTCGTTACCCCTTCCATCTTCTCTAGGTATGTATTTCACACTGAACAATCCAAGTTAAGAATTGTATTCGAGTACTATATGTGTACAAGATTTCTTTTCATTGTAAGAAAAAATCTTCCATATCCTGGGGGCAAATGGATGTCTATTATGAGCTGTTTGTTCACAGCAATCTAAAAAATACTTCAAAAGTTTACCAATGTCAATGCCACTAATACTTTGATTGGCAATGAACGTCTCTTCTTCAAGACACTGTTCAATGATCAGCAAGTTAATCGTCAAGCACCCGTACCTGTCCATGTTATCATATGCAAGTATCCACCTTTCATGATCAATTGCATTCACCAATCAAATGCGACTTAACTCTAAAGCTTAATCTCATCCATGATTACACTGAATTTCGTTTGAATAAGCTTCGCCCTTGCACTATACATAAGATTTGAGAAGTCCCTATTCTTAAATTTTACATTAAAATTGGCCTTGATTTGATGCAAGCAATATCAATATACTACAAATGGTGGTTGTCACTCTCTCATTTGACACACTGTATGAAGTATATTTTTACGATGATTTCAAATTAAACAAACTTCTATTTGTCCAACCACATAATATTTCAATAATAGCATAAACCATCCCAACTATTGAATGACTCTCCATCTATAATAGAAAATGCTAGAGGAAACATATGATTATTTGTATTGCATGTCTAGCAATCAAAATAATTCAATGATATTCTTCTCCAAAAAAATGTGCCATCCACTGAAATGACTGGTCGGTAGTGCTCGAACCCGTTTGTTGATGGTCGAAAATCCTAAAATAACTATTCAAATATTTTCACATTGTCAGTGCTCTGCATCCGGTGTTTCTATCTAATGGTTCCTGGATTGTAACCTTGCAAAGTCTATATGCTGGAAGAAGTTAAAATGTTGTAGTCCAATCCCCATAGACTCGTTCTATGGCCAACTTCGGGGCGTTCAACCCCTTCCTATAAGAACAACCATATCCAAACAGTATTTGGACCTTAGAATTTAACAACACTAACATGTACTTCGAGATTATCACGAACAAGGTGGGTAATGTGTGTAGATTTCCAAATTAAAATGATTATTGTTCATAGTCTGACAAGACAAGTACGTTCTCCAATGAAAATAGTCATCTCCCACTAATGATGAATGCTCCTTGGAATTATACATGTAGATATGAAAATTTTATATGATCATTATAGCCATGTCATGCAGACCTTTTGCAAACTTTGGTCTCCATCACCAAACACAATATAGATATAACACGAACACCGTTCAATTGTTGAATTTTTGTATCTAATCGTCCACAATGATGTATTACTCTTTATAATGACATATTCGCTACCTCGTTCAATGGACYATTGATGGACTGCATGGATAGCCTACTTTTTGTTATCAAAATCATGTGAATTCAGAGGTTGGTGTTTGTTTCAAACCAATGATCAATCTTGAATTCACATAGATCAACTGCTAATTGCTTACCTGATCCCATATCCTGAAATGAGCTATATGTTTCAAAAGCACTTCAAGTGTGGGATGTTGGATTTGAGGGAGTGTTGGATGATGGAATGTGCATATTGTTCATGATGTCATTGTTGCATAAAATCGATTCAGAAATTCCTACTCGAGTTGGCTCTAACTATCGACCGATCTAGGAGTAATATCTGTATACCAATCAAAAGCATTACCTTTAAGAGATCTAACAAATTTCTTGACAAGTAGATCGCCTCTTCGGTGCCTGCATTGTTGCATGGTTCGACAAAGTGGGCTATATGCTGTTTTGGATTTCCTTTCCTATCAAATTGTTGAAACCTGGGAGGTTGATAACCAATTGGCATTCGAAAACTATATATCCTTCGAGTATATGGTTTGGTGTACCCTTGAGAAGGTCTGGTGCTTCATTCATGCTTTTGTTCAATTGTTTTCATAATAACATCCTTTAAGTTATTTATCGAGATCAATTCATCAGAAGAAACTTGAATATTTTGTACTTCCATTGTACTTTTAGATTTGACTTTGGATTGATATTGTATTTAAGCAACTTTAGCAAATTCAATATCATTTATAATTTTTGGTTGCTTTGGAATAGTATGATTTGTTTCTTCAGTACCACTGAGGCGATTCAACAATCGAGCAAGCATGATATCTCGCTATTGCAAACGCTCTGCAAGTCCTACCAATTTGGCCAAGTTTGAAATTTGTTCTTCAATAGTGGCAGTATTGATCTTCATAATTGATACAATAGATGAAGTTATAATAGAATTTTCATGACAAAACTTCTCAAATTGCAGATCTTCTTGACAAACAACAAATACGGAGTTTGCAGAACACTCACCATCATCTTGTTTGGGTGTTTGTGACTTGGTTCCAGCATTCTACAAGGACATAGTTGTTCTTATGGCAGAATTAACTCCCTTATTTCTCGGTGCGATTGGTCCTGCATATGTAGTCAACATGGTTGAATTGGCAGCAATACCAATTGTTGTAGATTTTGAAGGGGTAACCTTTGAGATGTTGTTCTTGGGGGCCATTAATGAATTTAACTTGATTTATTTTGAAGAGAGGAGATGAACGACAGAGATTATCCCACTAAGCATGCGAAAATTTATTTACATGAATCTCTCGTTTGTAGAATATAATTATAATAAGAAAACTAGAGAAATATTCAACAAAGAATTAATCTTATAAATTTGATAATAAAATGTTACAATCTTTGAAATGTTCTCTAGTTAAAAACTTAATTCGTTGATTCTTCTCTTTGAGATTTTTTTAGGCTTCGTAGCTTGATCTCGAAATTTAAACTCTTTGAAATTCTCCGAGGGCTTCACAGCTTGATCTCAGAATTTGGAGAGACATTTGGTGCTCTTTCTTTAAAGCTTATCTCAATATGGATTTCTAGTCCTCAATATAAATTTACGAACCTCCTCCTCTTATACTTTGGCCTCTATTTATAAGTAAAGTAAATTAATTTGATTGGTCGAAGTCACATCTAAGAATTTGATTGGCCTCAACATGGTGTTACTTGATTCATCGAGCTGCACCCATGATTCTATTAATTTAACCTTGTCATCCTTAAGACATGTCATCATTTAATTGGTCAAGATATCACATACTCCCCAATTTTAATAGGAGTATTTAGAATTAACTATTGATTATTTAAATAAATTATGAAAATTTAATTTAATAAAATTTTCATATCTACAACTGCCAAAACAGTTTTTGGGGCTAAAAGTATTCTCTAGAAATGTTTGGTAAAACTCATCTATTTTCCTTGAAAGTGCTTTTAGTTGCGTTCAAGGAAAGCTACAATTTGAAGCTTTCAATGAAAGCAATTGTGGCTACTTTCAGGAAAAGTAGGTGTTACATGCTAAATGAAAATATTAATAGCATGCCCTATCCCTAATTCCTAAAAGATACTAGTATATTAATTTGTAATAGTATTTAACTATTAGATTAAATAAAATGTACATTTAATTATTTAACTTATTATATTTTTGGGACAAATTTAATGATATTTTTGTTAGTTTACTAACTATTGTAATAGTATTTAACTAATTAAATTAAATAAAAGGTAAATTATATTCTTTATCTTTTGTAAATAAGAATTATATTATGAAATGTTCTTTTGTATCATTTTGCAAGCCAAATCAGCATTAATCAATAGATTTATCAAGTACTCTATAAACTACTTCTTGAGACAACAAGCCTTCTATCAAACACTAATCAGCTTTTCCTTATAGCACAACACATTCCTTGATCGCACTTTTCCCAACAATAATTCCAAATTGGCCCTAAATAACTATATTTAAAATATCTCTATTCCATAATCCATATATGATTCATTACATCTAATTAAATAATTCAGCAAATTAATTAAAGCTTAAGAGTTTTATGAAACTAAATAAGTGAAATTAAATAAATAATATAATATTATTTAAAATTCATCAATAATTAATACATCATTAATATTAAACTTATATAACAAATGAAATAACACATTGTATATATGGTTTGCCTAAGATGTATATTAAAGTTTTATAGGTTATAGTTTTAAATAAAGTTTTGGTTGCAAAACCGATTCATTTAATTTGTTAAGGAAGGAATGAAAATTAAATATCAAAAAGTTAAAATTCAAAACATAAATGTAAATCCCAAATTTATTTTTTAATATTACTAATATTGACAAACCATATACAATTTAAATGTGTGTCATGGTAAGTTTAAACATGTTGCCAATATAATATATATTTTAAACTTTCACTTGATATACCTCTATATGCTACTAACTCTGATATCAAGTATAATGTTTGTGCTTTATATGTATGTATAGGCRAGTTGGCTCGCCTTATGGGTTGCCTCAGCCCAACCTGCAACCCCCTTGAGTCGATCCGCTTAGGTTTTGGCAAGTTAAGAAAATCTTAATCCAACCATTCAATTTATATGATAGGATGAATTTGTCGAAGTGAGTATAATCTATTTTGACAATTATATCTAAAATACAATCTTTGTGGCTCTTGTTGCAGGAAAAATGATTAAAAATGTCAAAAGTTGAGCTTAAATACTCTAGGAGCTAGGTTAATTGATCATGGTGCAAACAATGCTAATTTGACTCGGAGATATCAATGAATATTGCTCCATTTGACTTTCACACATTTTATAATATGGATATGAAGAGAAGGTATAATAATAAAATAAGAGCCAAGGTGAAAAAAAAGTTAATGATGGTGCAAATAGATAAGATGTGAAATAGTTTTGATGATGTCTTGATATTAACTGATGAGTAGTGATCTTAAAAGGAAAAGAGGGAAAACGAAGTAATTTCCCGAGATATCTATCGTTCCGAACAGCTCGACAGCCCGATTGAAAATCTCCTAAAGCTTAAACCCTATCATAAACCCCTGCAGTTCCCGGCCAAGGGAATGTCAGCTTCAAGGTTATTCACTCTCGCCGGGGCCTCAATTTTGCGCAACCACTACCTCGCCGCGAACCTCCACTCACCAGTCATTCCTATTACATGTGTTATACCTTTTCCTTCTCTAACTTCACCGTTTCATCGGTTCTGTTCTTCAGCTGCCGTGCTTGAAGCTAATGCTAGTCCTGCTTCTGTTGGAGCTACTAGTACTACCAATACTCCCGATGGCACAGAACCTTCTGCCTTTTCTACCTACCATCCCTGGTCTGAATGGGTCACCTTCGTTGATAAGCTGAAGACCAAAGGGTATCTGAATGAAAATGCGGCCAAGGCCTTGGAGGAGGCTGAAACTAAGGTTGAGAGTGTTGATGGGCTTGTTTATAAGGATATGAATGTGTTGAAGGACGCTTGTCTTAGCTTTGCTCGAGACCGTTATGATATTTTCACGTAAGAAACATTTGGAATTTTTCCTTTGCTTCTGAATATTTGTAAATAGTGCAAGAGAAATAGGAAAACGTCTAATGTTCGGTGCTTTACCATTCAAGACGGTGATTTACTTTTTGGGGCTTAGTTGGCTCAGAGTTCGTCCAAATTTTGAGACTTTAAACATCAGATATATGTATCAAGATTGTAAGGAGATCAACTTAACTGCAGTCATTTTTTCTTTAGTTTTTGGTTTGTCCCCCTTTTCCTTAATTTTTGTATGTTTAAGGACGTTGTAACAGCTGATTCTATGTTAACTAAAATGAATTCCATCATAAATTATAATGGAATAAAATCCGAATAGAGTTTCTTGAATGTGAGTTTCAGAATAGCATTTGTTATCTTTTGCAGATCAATATCTAGGCAAGAGATTCAGACCCTTGTGGACAAGGGATGTCCTAATCTTCTTAGGAAGGCTGTTAATTCGGCAAAAAGACTGCGAGCATATCTACAACTTGATGAAGGAGATGTAAGTTCCCATATAAAGAATTAGCATTCAGACTTGGATGGTTGATGAGGGAAATATGCATCAGAGACTAGGAATTGGCATAGTTTATTCGTTGTACATGGTGAGTTCTAAAAAGTGGTATTTGGTGGCAGGTATGCGGTGCTTGCATTCTACGTGGATCTTGTGACAGAGCTTATGTTTTATTAAAGGGATCCGAAGCTAATGCTAGGACAGTGGACATTTTACGAATATTATTGTTCTATGCATTAGATCCGCTGGTTACTTTGGGGGGAGTCAAAACATCAGAAAGAGAGATGATTGAAGCATCTGCGAAAAAATTGCTAAGCCAGTTGATTGAACTAAGTGAGACACCAATGGATCCTGCTCTCCCAATGCCTGCTGTTAAAGTTTCTCCGGAAAAGAAGCAGTCTGTTGATTCGCTAAATCAAGACAACTCACAAGATGTTGAAATGAAAAGAGGAGATTGGATATGTCCCAAGTAAGTCATTTTTGGACATTTTATTTTAAGTGCCAATATGATCATGTCCTGCTGAAGCTGCATATCTATTGCTGGTAAAAGATTTAAGTCGTCATTTGTCTTTAACAATTTATGCTAAGATGAAAGAAGTTCTGATCAACAATGTAAGGCTCCATGACTTAAAAGCAGAGCAAGTAGGGTTTTGAACCAAGTATAGAGAATGGATGTTAGGAAATGACTCCCGACAAGCATTTCTCTTTCCTCTCTTAGTAAATTTGGAAAATATTTTTATGAGATTGAAACCCAACCAAAAATAGATAAACGTTAACATGCAGATTCTGATTGCGCTGGTAATTTAACCATTTAGATGTGACTTCATGAATTTTGCCAAGAATGTCCATTGTCGTAGATGTGGAGAGGATGGGCCTAAAAGTGTTAGAGGGGATGACAACGACATGAAGAAAGGAGATTGGGTGTGCTCCGAGTAAGTTCACAATGATTTACTCTATTGTTTTGTAGCAGAATTCTAATGCATTGTTTTATTTATTTTCTTGTTTGTCTTTTCCTTCCTCCTGCTATAGCCATTTATCCTTGCGGTGCTTTTAAGTAGAATTCTTAGTTTTCCAATAACTAATCTATCATTTATTCGGACATAATTAGATTTTTAGATCTTGTATAAAGCATTTGGTTCTTTTAATTCTTGACTTCTGGAGATAGTGAAGTATGAGAGGAAGTGTTTTCCTGCTTATTTCAATAGTTGCTCGACCAATGAACAAACACTTTCCACCAGGTCTACCACAGTGATGAATCAGCTGAAATAACCATGGGGATTAGCTTAAAATAGGAGGCGGAGTTTGTGTATTTGTCCCTGTATTTGCTAAGTGCTAATCAAGACATGTTTCCTTACAAACTAATTGAAGAAAAGCGTTAGGTTAATTGGCCATATTCTTTGTTATTTTATAACCTCTCTGCAGGCCACCTTTTGTTTGAGTTGGTTCTCCAACTGTGCACTGAATGTTGTAGATACCAGTGGCGAAACAGAAAACTAGTTTTTTTGGTTTTTTTTTTT
>MEJB01000012.1:1487761-1505982 GCA_001752375.1 Rhazya stricta | reverse complement strand
TATTTTCAATTGCAGGAGCTAAATTTTATATTTTTCATAAGTATAAAAATGAAAATTTTAATTCTTGTTTTGGGCTGGGGGTGCCAAGGACCCCAGCTGCCACCATGTAGCTCCGCCTCTAGTAGATACCAATTGCTTTTCCTCTGCTGCTTTTGCTTTCTCACATTAATTGCCGAAAAGACACAGGAAAACTTGTCTTGGTGCAAATGCTGTTAATTGCTTTCGATGCCTTGTCTTGGACTCTGGAAGAGTTGTAGCTGAAGAAAGTTCTATTATTTATTTTAGCCTATTATCTTTCTAGTTCTTTCTCTGGTAGTTCTCTGCTGAGAGACTTGCCGATCTCCATTATTTCCATATTTATCTCTTAAGAATTCAAAACAAACTAGGAGGCAGTTATGTCATATGCATGATCTTCTGTGGCATTTCTCTTCCATCCATTTGATATTTTTGGTAATTTCAGATTTGTTCACATTCTAGATGTCTCGGGTAATTTAATTATACCGTGCGCATTTAATTTGCTGCAGATGCAACTTCATGAACTTTGCTAGAAATGTAAGATGTTTGAAGTGCAAAGCAGAAGGGCCTATGAGGATTCCTAGGGACAACACTGTCAAGAAAATGGGAGATTGGGACTGTCCACAGTAAGTTCACTTTTATGCTATCATTTGTATTGTTTATTACCATTATCTGCTATCATTTGTAGTTCATTTTGACTGCCCTTAAGAGTAAAAGAAAATATTGCATTATGAAACAAGTTTCTGACTACCAGAAATTTTCTTTATGAAGTTGCATCCACAGTAGATTAGAGAAGAAATGAGCAGCAGTTGTGTATCTTCAGCAAGCGAAGGAGTATAAGAAAGTACCATGTAGTGAATAATTTTGCCAAGTATCAAAAGTTTTGTGAATCAAATTCTAAGGTGGGATAAAACTGAGTTCTTTTGACAAAGCCGTGGTACAAAAACTGTCAGCAATAAATATGATTTTCTCTAGTATGTTTGTAATTAGGAAAATGGACGTTTATTTGTTAATGCTGGTTCGCACATGTATATTAAAGAATTCAATATTGTCTATTAGCTTGGGAACCTTAGACCATGCCAAGTCAGTTCACAAGGCTCCTGCTACCCGTGGAATCAAAAGTGCTTAACGTATGTCAACAGCCTCGTGGTTGTGAGCAGACAATCTACTTGCATGTGTCAAGTTGATATCAATTCCAATATAATGGAGTTTCCTTGCCATTACTTCAAGAATGTTAATCAAACGCATGTTTAATTCCCTTCTTTTCAATGTTAATGCATCCTTGTCTGGATTATTAACTTTTTCATGAAATGAAACTCTAACCTTTCATTTATTTATTTAAATTTTTTCCCTTCCTGGTTTGAATTACTGCTGGACATGTAGGTGTAATTTCATGAATTTTGCAAGCAAAGTGAAATGTTTCCGCTGCCAAACTCCACGACCAAAAAAACATGCAGAAGAATGGAACTGTCCCACGTAAGTTTATTTTGTAATATTCAAGTCCATTTTTTAGTATCATTCAGCTATGAAGAACTTATGCAATAATTTTGCGTCTGTGAAATGCTTTCTGTAGGTGTCATTTCCTGAATTTCAGAGGAAATGTTGTGTGCAAGAGGTGCAACCATGAAGCCCCAAAACGGTTAAAGACAGAATATGACGATCAGATCTGGAAGAAGCCTCTCTGAGAACATTAATCATTGAACTCAGCATATCAGTTCAAATGTGAATTTTTGATCTTTCATCAGCAAAGAAAACTTCCTGGAAGATTCCGAGCTCCAATCTGGTTGATAAGCGCGGGACAACCAAAATTGAGGTTTTTCAGTTTCAAAACACATAAAGAATCCTTTCCCCACTCCTTTTGCTGTTTAGTTCTTACTTATAGATATGTATTCGTATTCTTGTATTCTTTGAATTCTACAATGCAATATCTTAAAGTAGCCATGGACCACAATCAATGCTGCTTCATTGGATTGAATATGCTCACAAGTCAAGAAAGCTTATGACATACTTCTTGGCTGTTACTATTGCTTAAATTGAATTTTGTCATGCTCATAAGAGTTCGTTCTAGTAGTCTTTGCTTTGTGCCATAAAAATAAATATATTCATTTATAAAGATTTGAAAACTTCTCTGCCGGATGCTTGAAAACATATTAGACTCAAAATTTTCTTGTCCATCGAAAGGATTCGGCTTCTTGCTCAATAGCTCTGGTTTGCATTTCAAGATTCAAAAGGTTTAGCATACAGGTAAGAATAATTTCCTAACTCGTGAGAAAAGCAAGAATTTGGAATTCAAATTTATTTCTCAAGTTAAGAAGATTTCAAGTTTGAGTGGTGATTTGAATTACTTTGTTGTGCAATTCTAACGAAATAAAAGTTAAGAATTTAAATTTGTATTGAAATTTTGTATGACATCATTTATGCAGTTCGACTTTAGATTATTTGGGTCGTCGAGAAAGTATGAGATGAATAATATTATCTTTTTTTTTTTTAATTTGTGAGAGTTGTGGAGAAGATTTGCAAGTGGAAGGAGACATGTCTTAGGGTTGTTATGAGCTTGACATTCTTGAGGAAATATCGAGATAATAGTGGACGTCTGTTTTATACATATTCTATTGTTATTTTTTGTAGGATAAAATCATATCTTAATAAATATACATATTTTATCTTTTTTGTACGTCATCTTGATTTATTATTTATTATAATATCTATAGTCAGGGATTATATTTAACTGTAAATAATAAAAAAAATCATATAAGAACTACATTAATAAAATACTAGTTCATATAATTATTACCACTTCTTTATGCTCTTTCTATATAAGTCTATTATTACTTTGTCAATTTGTTACAATCAAGTTTTATTTCTGTCAAATTCATRTACATTATCAACATGAATCCTTACATTTTGTAAAGTTTCTTATTGACGTAAGCTTTTTCTATGTCAAGTTTATTTATGGCTAATGTTACGAAGTTCTCCAATTTATAGCCTTTGATAACACAGGATTCAAGATGCTAAAATTCTTCTAGTTGTTTGTAGCCTTTTAATACTATTAAAGAAAGAGATATTGCATCAAGATATAAGGTGAACACGATTATCTTTTTCTCTCATTATGTTGAATAAAAGTTTGAAAAAAGAACATATTACAATAAAGATCCATTTGTCTTTTTTGTATAACCACTTAAACATATGATAGTTCTTCAAAAGGCTTACTATGACTGGATCCATGTAGAATTAGGTTGTGGCCATTGTTTTAAAGGAAAAGTTACACTTATTCAATTWACCTCTTCTTGGGTTCTTTCGATAACAATCATAAAAGTTACCATTATTTTGTAGAGTTGTGTAAGTTTCGAACATCCGCACTTAGGCAAGAGGCATCCGGCTAATATTAGACTTGGTAAAATGAAATAGTTGAATAATTAAAAAATAATATTTTCAAAAATACACATTGGATGTTGATATTTCACATTAAATTTTAGGTAGTCGGTCCATAATAAAAAAAATTATTTGTGATTGTTCTAGAAAAAATG
This sequence comes from Rhazya stricta, assembly GCA_001752375.1. Taxonomy (NCBI): domain Eukaryota; kingdom Viridiplantae; phylum Streptophyta; class Magnoliopsida; order Gentianales; family Apocynaceae; genus Rhazya; species Rhazya stricta. The sequence continues at coordinate 1,502,440 of MEJB01000012.1, read as the reverse complement.
AAACAAAAGATATGGTAGAGCTAGGATAGTTCAGACGATCAAGGATGCATCCAGAACTACGTTTGCAACTCATTGCATTGATTTATACTTAGAAAATGATTATGGATGTACAAACATAAAGTTCGGACAAAGGTTTGGACGCATGACTTTGAGGCTAGATATCTGTAAGTGAGCAACACAAGACCAGTGAGTAGCGGATTCAGTTTGGGCACATCCTTGATTGTCCAACATGTTGGTTCAGTCGCGTCTTGCTGAACTGCGGATATTCGGACCTTGCCCAACTAGACAAAATAAGGGTAATATTTATAACTCTTAGTCACTCTTCTTTATAAATTTGAAGGGTTCATTTAAAAAAAAAAATAACTTTTATGAAATCAATTTTAAGAGTCTATCTAGTGAGCAAAACATGGAGATCATTATTATTAAAATCTTTCTCGTATTCAAATCACATTTCACTGAACTATTGTAAATGTCATCAAACGTTTGATGGAGTGCAAAAGTTGAGCTTTTATTTCTATCAGTGCCCACCTCCACTACATCAAAAAAGATCTATAATACTTATGATATACATTGCTGGAAGTCCTAAAAGCATCATTTTAAGGTTATCCTAATTTTTTTTTTTTTTTTTTTTGGCAAACATCAGTTATAAGTTATTATTTCCACAATCGTCTTAGGTTTTCCTAACATTTTTGACAAAGGTAGGTACACGACTAGGACGACGTTTCTTTTATGGTTATGACAATATTTGATTGCATTGATATAGGTGATTTTGGACTAACATTTGTAAATGTCACTATATTAGTCTTATGACCATATTTGTGCGAAGCTGCGGCAACATACATAAATATATAAATAAGAGTTTTTTAATCAACATTAGCAAATATTGTAACATAGTTTTATAYCAACACTTGTTTCTAGGTTATAGTGACGTAATTTGTGGGACAATTTATATTTTGTGACTTTTGTAGGAGTTGTCATAGGATAAGTATCCCAACATTTGTAGGGTATTTTATTCGACTGATACAAATGTAACAACATAATTATTGTTTCAATGCTTCTAAAATGACACGTGTCGACATTTATATTATATGAAGTGATATTTATGTTTAATCATTTTATTTGGAACGACAATTGGAGGAGTCTTGTTAAACACATATATTGACGTTTATATACGTTTTCAATATGTAATTGTAATGATGTTTGCAATAGTCATGCAATACATATTATGCCTATTTCTGAAAGTAGAAAAAAGTTATTTCTGTTGACAGTTCTTAAAGTCGGGGATATTACTATTAACACTAGAATTTAAACGACCCTAACGGCTAGAACCATATTTGCAGATGAAGCCATGAGGGCCTATCATTGTTGGAGAAACGATTGGGACACATCCAGACAAGAGCCACGTAGGTATTGTGCTTCTCCTATCGGCTAATATTCAGTGGATACTAAATAACAATATCCTTTTTTTTTTTTTTCGTTCAACGACGTGACAGAGAAATTTTCGGTATGAGAAYGTGTTAGATTACCCATGATTTACTTGGAGGCAAAGGTCATACCCATGTCCTACCAGACGTCGATTTTCACGACCACCACCTAAGAAAATAGGACAAGCGACATTTTACGGAGAAGTGGTCTGAGTAGAGCCTTGGTTCAGAAATAGCTCAAGTGTCTCGGCTGAATATAAAAGGAATGAAAAAAGAAGAAAGAAAGGCCAATCAACCCCACCAACATATCATTTTATCAAATTCAATTATCAACTTTGCAAGTTACAGCTTTAATGTATTTCCTTTACTTCGATGCATAGCTTGTTTAGCTAGCTTAGTTTTATATTTTATCCAACTTTCTGTAGATTCACTACTTTCATAGAATTTATATCTTGCTTTGAATTAAGATTTAAAAGTTATATTTCAATTGTAGTAGTTTTATTGAAATTGTTATCCATCCTTTCATTGATACATTTCAGTTTTTCGTCATATCTATTTYATTGTCGGCTTGTGATATCGGATTTTCAAACTTACTCACTTCGAGTGTGGGCTTTCTTTGGCCACCTTAGGGACCACCCTAATAAGGAGGTTCTATGAATGTAGAAGCCCATCAACTATCTAGCTAGAGCTCATACCTACGTGTTGACTTAAATTTCCAAATACGAGCCAAATGGTTGGTTCTCAATGTCAGGCAGCATTTCGTGTTGTGTTGTATCTTCAGAATGTACCTAAGGATTATTCTTCTCCTCAACAGTGACGTTAGGCTACAAGTCTATAATGATTCAAACTAGACATGAGTCCAATCACTATAAGGTCTACAACAGGTTTTTATATTTTTCTTGGCCCCTCATTGGTCTCATGGAGATCGAAGAGGCAGAAACAATGTCACTCTCATCCATTAAAGCATAATATCGAGCTATGGCAAGGACTTATTGTGAGCTAAGTTGGCTGAGGTATCTTCCCAAAGATTTGGGAGTATTGCAGCAAGAGCCTGAATTGCTATACTACGACAACAGAGCTGCATTGCATATTATAGTAAACCCAACTTTTTAGGAGGGAACTGACACATTGAAATGAATTCTCATTAYATTCGAGATAAGATTTAAGATKTATTTGTTGTTATTARGTTTGCGGTTTCTACACATTAATTGGCAAGTGTCTTAAATAAAGTTTTGGAAAGAAAGTTTTTGGTCCTATTATTCATAAGTTGGGAGTTCAAGTTATTGATCACTCTGCAACTTGAGGGGGAGAGTTAGGAAAATAATTTGTCATATTTTGTATATTGCAAATATACAACTCTAAAGAAAATTTATTTTGATTAGGCTAAACTATCTCTATACATTAAATGAAACTCAATTATAACTATTGACACAAAAAATCAATTGACCTAAATGGTTGAACTAGAAAAAAGCCAACTAAGGTACCCGTTGGTTATATGGAAGCAAGCAAAATCTGAAACGACATTATCTGTAAGGAACAATCAACATCGCCAAAGAAATTTTCAATCAACAGAAGCTCGAATAGAATACCTATATTTTTGCCTACCAATACTGAGTATGCCAAGCAGCTTAGCCGATTGTTCAAAGATTAAAAACAAAGTCTACTACCTAGATGAAATATCAGGTCAACACTTGCCAATGGACAAAGGGGACACAGCAACGGAGTGGATGAGCGGCTTTAGGTTACTTTGCAAACAAGCAATCAAATTTGTTTTGGCTAAGTATGAAACAAAGAGAACAAGAAGAAGTGACGCCCAGACCAATCCACATCAAATCAGACAAATCAAGTATTATTTATCAAATTTCCAGTATTATGCCTTTCATCAATGTAGAGMTTGTTTAGCTAAGCTTTATGCATTTGTTTCCAACTTTTTAGCCAGTTTTATACAACTTTCTTAGCTTCTCATTCAGCTTATTGTAGTTTACTTAGCTCCTCAGGCAATTTACTGCTTGTACTTTAGATTTCTGATTCTTTAGATCTTCCTTTGAATTAAGAATCTAGTGTTATTATCACTCTTTTCAATTTGAACACTTGCTTTAGCAGCCCAATGCATGTTTGGTTTTTTCAACTGTTCACTAGCATACATGTTTAGTAATTAGTAGTTTCTCAGACCGTACATATTATTCTTATTCTTTGGCATTTACAATTGATTTGACCAGTTGTATATACATTTTGCTGAGAACTTTATTTAGTTAAGTCAAAAATACACTTTTCAATAAAAGAGGAGCTATGAATTTGACAAGCCTCTTAGACAACTAGCACTAAAAACATAAACCTCGTTGTGTTGAAACCAGATCGGTCCCTCACCAAGATTAATCGATAGCTAACCCAAGGGATCAGCATAGCACAAAACAGTTAACTCTTTGACAGCCTTTACGGGTTAGGATATTTCTGCACACTAATAATAACAAATTGCTCGAGTGACAAGAAAACTACGTCCAAAGAAAATACAAAAATATGTGAGACTTAGGTGAATTAAGTCATCAAATATACATTAAATTTCATCATTCAGGAGTCATCCCCTTCAATCTTAAATCTAATTTTCTTGAATGAGTCTGCAATATTCAATCTCGTTCAAATGATGAAATGAGCTCCCAATTTCTTCTTTTTATTTTATTTTTATTTTTAAAGAATGTGAGATGAAACTCATTAGTCCAATCTACCCTGTGTTTTAACGACAAAATATAATGAAGAGGGATCGAGAGTTTCCAGACAGTGTAAAACGCGTCWTACATAAGTACATATCATGGAAAGATAGAAAGTCGTATTGCAAATATTTAGCGCCAAAAATTGGAACTCTGTCTAACCTGAAAAACCCTAGGGAAATGGGAAGCAGAGACGAAGATTACAAATTTCTCCAAATTATTGACGCCATGGCTTCAATCAATCAGAAGGTTAATCTCATCGGCATTGTTACCGAAACCAGTATTCCTAAGCAAAGCAAAGGCACTGGTACTATAATTTGCAGTTCTCGTAGCATTTGTTTCTATATAATGCTACTATATACTTTTGCCGTCGTTTCATATCTTTATCTTTATCTGCAGATTGCTTTTGTACTGTGAGAATTGTGGATGAATCGAAGCCAAGTTCGGGTATTTCAGTTAATTTTTTTGCTGAAACAATGGAAAAGCTTCCCCAAGTTCGGTGTGCTGGTGACATACTACAGCTCTCCCGGGTTGTGGTAATTGAAAATTTTCTCTATTTTGTTAGTATTAGAAAAATGGATTTGACGCCTTGTGAGTTAATTGTATATTGATATTTATGTTTACCCCTGGTTTTCTTGCTGTTCCCACCACCTTCACTTTTCTTGRTATTCAGATTTTAGTGAAGTTTCAAGTTTTGTTTGCTGGGTCTTTAATCGTAATGATAGTAAGTCGAGTGCTGGTTTGTTTAGAGTTATGCTTAACTAGAATACTCAAAGGTGGAGCACATGTCTGTACAGATGAAAACTCATGGATCGGAGGTCTATGCTCTCTTCAACAAAAGGTTCTCTTCGTTTGCTTTATTTGAAGGTGAACACGGGACCAGCTTCATTCCTTATCAATTTTCTCCTAAGTTTCATACTAGAGAACAAGACAAGARATTCATAGTGGGCTTAAGAAAGTGGATGATTGATCACCAAAATGAAGCAGGTTCTTCTTTCCCTCTCTTCATGCTAAGCCAACCACGGATGATACATCTGCTAATTTTAGGAAGATTACTATTTTAATTCTGTGTTTTTGTCAAACCTCTGTTTAATGTTTGCCCCTTTGTTTGTAGAAGGAAAAACTGAATATATTTCATTTTCCAATATCTGGATCTTCCACCATTTATGACTTTTTTGTCTTTCTTTCTTTTTGGCGGGTCTTCCCCATATTTTGGAATCCTCCCTGTTCAAATTCCCCATCCTTTCCTCCTCCTCTTGCCTTTTCATGTTGCCAGGATTTCTTTGACCTGGCTTGCCCTATGTGGGCCTTGATAAGTGATATAATTATCAGAAAGGATGTCAACTTATACAAACTCAAGTATTTGCCCTATTTATAATATTCCCCCTCCAAAGCACAGGTTAATTCATGAATTCAATAGTTTTGGCTTTGATTTCAGATTCACAATCCTCAAATGATTCTGATCCTCTGGTGTGATGTTTTTCTGATGCCTTTTGACAGTTTTGTTATGTAGTGATTGGAATCTCTGAAATCTTTGTTATGTCTGCAATTTGTGCTGAGTTTCACCAATGCGTTTGAAATATCACCTTATATATAATTGGTACTTCATTTTTCATAAAAGGAAATGCTAGGAAAGCAATTTGTTTCATATGCAATCTCTTGTAAACCTCAATTCAATTTGTTTGATAGTTTCAAGTGATTTACAATCATTGAAAGATATTGGACCAGGAGAGCACTTCAATTTGGGCTGCAAGGTACTCTAACCACTCTGGTACTGATAATATATTAATAGTCTGCTGAATTTCCAGATATTGCTYATTCATTTTATCAATTATGTTCTTATACAAGATTCTTCATCTATGTGAAGTCCAAAAAGATCAATGGATGCTCTTTGTTTGGGATGGAACTGACACTCCACCAGTGGCAGTTGATACCAAGTGAGCTTTTTTTGTTTCTTTTTCTTTTGTTTGCTTAATATTTTATTTAAATGTTTAGTTATGTACATTGGAGCAGTTAAATTATGATTAGCTGCTTCTTGTTGCTTCATTTATGTTCATATGTTATAATTTTTGAAATATGCTTGGTCAATGAAATCTTGGAGATTAATTATGATTAGCTGTTTCTCATTGCTTCCTTTGTGTTCATATGTTATACTTTTTGGAAATATGCTTGGTCTATGAAATCTTGGATTTTGTTTGCATGTCTCTGAGTAAGTTCCTTTCAAGTTACATATGCAAGAATGCAAGAGGTTTTGTGATAGTTTATGTCTTCTAACTTCATTATAGTTGTTCTCACAATCTTCTTCACTATGTTTGCAATTGTGCCTTTGCTCCACTATGATGTCCTAGGACAAGATCCTCCATTTCCCAACAAAGACTACTCCTCTTGTCAATTTCAGTTTATCTCAAATTATGAAGACCTATAATCTGGCTACGTAAAAATTGGTATTTTGAAAAGCTTTTCATTTTTAAAGTCAGAACCAATGTGTCAGCGTAAGATACTTTTTATATCTAATGTTGATACAGTGTCCTGCGAGTCTTCCTTCTGCAGTAAGTTGGATTTTCTTTTATTGAATCGCCGTGGTCCTTTTTGTGAACCAACAGGCAGACCACAAATGAGGTTCTGTTTCAAGATTTCACACATGTACATGCCTCTCAGAATTCATAGGCTGGCTACTTCTGATAAACTTCAAGATCGGGGTTTTGTGTTAGTTTATAGGCATACTATACAATTGTCCCTTTTTTAATATTTAAAATTAAAATAATTGACTTCCCTTACTTTGTTATTCTTGTTTTTCCCCCCCTCAAACTTTGTGCATCCTCTGCACATGATGTGACCGTATTTGCTTTTAAAATGATTTACTTATCAGACACTGAGATGTAAGTTGATTATAGAAACACTGGCTTATYTGARACTGCCTAATGCTTGCTTATTCTGCTTCTGTCATCTTAATACACACATTTACCATGATATTGTTCCTTGATCAAGCTACTAAGTGTTGCTTTGAGATACAGTGCCTTTACAATTTGATATTTTACAGGCTAGAAGATGAAAGGGAAAAACCACTTCCTTTGCAATTGGAACCTTTTCATCTACCAAGAGATATCTTGTCKACCTTTCCCGCTGTTGGAACGGTCCTAAGGGTGACAATTGGATCGAATGAAAAGCTTGGTCTCAATGTCCTTAAAACTGGCAGATGGGTGAAACTTATTAATTTAAAATGTGAAGTACATGCTGCATTGTGGTTTGCTACTATAATGCCCTTCACAAAGCTTTGCTGTTTGCCTGACGATGACGACTTTGTATTGCAGCAACAGAGGTTGCAACGTGACATTGATACATAGTTCTGTACATGTCATTAGTACCATATTGTTGTAATTGTTAATAACTTACTAATTTTGATTCAGGATCTATGATGAGAGAGTTTCATCAAAATGGGGTAGAATGCCTTTGCTATGCTTTCCTTGGCCGTCTCGCATAATAGGTATGATCTGCTAGTCATCAGATATCTTGTTTTTTGGTTCTTACGTAATGGCACTAATACTGTTGTTAACAACTATTTTATTTCCTGAAATCCCAGAAACTGATTACCCAAGTGTGCCTTTTGTTACCTTGATGAATGTTCTCATCTATCCAGAGGTATCTCAAATAAATATTCTACTTGTAAAGTTTCTTTGTCTTTCCTGTCTAAATTTGTACGAGATGATTGATGAAAATTTTTGTTGCATCTCCAGTCATGATTTCCTCATGAGACTTGGATATTCATTTGTTTATGGCATGATAATTTATCGACCTAATTAACGTAAATATTACAGTTCTATATTCTCCTAGAGGGGACTGGTAGGTTTCTCTATAGCCAATTAGAGATTAGACCATTCTCTTTGTGGTACCTTTGGGTTGTATTCTCAGTTTCATTCTATGTTCTTGAGGTCCAGAGATCTTTTGAAGTTCTATTGCAGATAGAAGACATGAAAATACAAGCCAGTCTTTATTGTGTTACAAACATGTTCTGGAGTTGAGTATTCATGTACATGAACCTGCTTGGCTTTCTCTTAATTTAATACCTCACACTCCGTAAACACTCATGAACTGGAAATTTCTGTAGCAATAATCCAGTTTTCATGCTAACAACAATGTACATATGTTGTCATCTTTAAGTTGCCAAGCTTATTCCTTTCAGGTGACAGCCAAATTCAGGTGTGTAGTCCGCGTAGTTGCTATATTTCCATGGTTGGCTGAGGACTTCCTTTCTCCTCTTGGGACATACCGGATGAGATTGACGCTAGAGGATCCAACTGCCAGAATCCATGCTTTTTTGTTTGCGGATGATGCGGTAAAAAGGCTTTTTGACACTTGATGTTTTTAAGTAGTTTTCCCACTCATGTAGCTACTTGTCCAGCAAATAACAATCTTTGCCACTCTGAAAACTACATGTAGGTGACATTCTTCGGTGGTTATTACCCTGTTGATGTAATGACAAGGAAGCGAAATATGCTGCTTGGAGTCAAAGAAAGCAACAATCACAGAAATCCACCCTGGGTGCAGCTTTGCCTGAAATCTTATTATGTTGATAAAGGCGATATTTGGGGCAGTAGAAATTATCGCATCTTTGGCACRCGATTCATCGGTGAGCAGCTAAACCTTTAAAAACAGCAAATACCTGAGATCTAAGGCCGGTTCACTACGTACACTTACCACTGCTATGGTCTTTTTGTTCACCCATGTATTATATTTTATTCGTTCTGTACGGCTGTATCAGTCTCATTTTTTTTTTTTTTTAATCACATATACTATTTGTTTCAAAACATCACCTGAGTTCATCGAATCTCAACCGTGCATGCCCCTCAAAGTAGATTAGCTCTCGAATTCATAATGTGATAAAATGTAGTTGCAAAAGATTCCCTACAASGGCTCTAATTCTCAACWAGACAAATATTAGGTGTGCAAATAAAATCTACTTCAATTAAAAATGAGTTTATAAATATWGATAAGATCTCATGAATAGAATTTAAAAGCAAAGTTATGTCAATCYAAATTCAAAATGAATAATATTATACCAATACAAGAAAGTTCCCATAATCCTACCAACAAAGAATCCTTTCAGGATTTTACTAGATCSTTATTGACACTTTATRTACAGGTACCATGTCATGTAATAAATAAGTATGTAATGCAATTGATACTCCCATCAGCAATGAGCTAATGAACTGTAATTGACGTTTTTCCCTCGAGAATAAAAGGGTAAAATTTGTAAAATCTATGTTACATACAAGATCTAAAGGTAAATCGTATTAGTGTTACTCCGCCTTTTGTTCAATGCCTCTATGCTGCTACAACAGGCCCAAAAGAAAAGGCAGTTCTCTTTCATTAACTTGTCAAAGAATAGAAAATCTATACTCCATCCTGCAAAAGAATCTTGCCTCATTAGCAATACCAAGTCTCAATCTCACGCGCTTTGCAAGTTTAGTGAGCAGCAAGTACACCGTCCTCCATTGGTTGTTGAGGTGGCATATCTCCGGCAGCAGCAACAGCATGCCGACGCTGCCGTTCACGGAGATAAAGGACTGTTAAGAGGCATACAAATAGAGTCAGAATAGTTGCATTGCCTTCCTCCATGACCACATCCTCCACCCACTCTTCCAATTTTGGATAGACCTCAGGCAGTGAATCAATCACAGCAACCTATAAAGGAGATGAAGGCAATGTCTCAGATGAGTAATCGATGAACAAGGAAAAAGGAACGCACTCCTTCAAAGAGGAAGAAAGTTTGCAGCAACCATCAGCCCCATGTCAAACCCCAATCCACCACCATAGAAAAGAAAAAGCAAAAAACCGAAGAAAAGGCATTCTCATAATAAAAAAATAYCCACGTTATGYTGCAGCTACACAAAATTCAAAACATTAACCAAATATGCATTTTGGGCACCATATCATTATGTGTGTTTTAAGCCATAGTTTATTAGTAAGGCTGTAATTCACATTATTCATTGGTACACAAGAGAAAGATTATCTATAGAGAAGTGCCCATGTAAATACAAATTTGGATCATCATCATTAATCCTGTTAGTTACCTAATGAGCATGCTCAACATTTGGTTTCAGATTGCTTTGTTAGTAAGATGAACAGGTAAGAGATGCAGAAATGCACAGTAAGAGATACAGTAATATATAGTAATTAGCACCAAAAGACAAAGGAGCAAAATGCTACTAAAAAACCCAAAACAAGAAATGACGACGTAGCAAACGAGGATAATATAAGTGAGCATAGAACCTACCAGGAAACTATCAGCATAATTCTTTCGCAACCACAAGCTTGAAAGTGCTAATGTGACAGGCAATTTCGCTGCTGGATCAATTTCTAATGCTTGATCATAGTAACGTTTAGCTAGGTGAAGGTCAAATGGTAGTCCTTGACCATGTTCATGCATGTATCCCAGGTTAAACATGGCTTGAGCATTAGATTGGGACTTGGCATGCATATAAGCCTCGGCAGCACGATCAAAATCTCGCTCTGTACCCTGTTAAAGAAACAGGAAAAGAATTGTAAGTATTTTAAGGAAACAGCTAATTTTTCTGGGTTCTCTTCCCCCCTCTACTCCATGAATTAAATTAAACATAAGAACAAACCTAGATTGCTTTAGATTTTGGAGGTTTAGATAATTCCAGGACCAACAGGAACTATAAAACATACCCGGCCATAGTAATATGCATCCCCTATCAGCAAAGCAGCATGTTCATTACCCTGCTCAGATGCTTGCCACCATAAAGCATGAGAACGTTGATGCCTCTCAGCATCTGTGCAGATTCCCGATTCTCCTATGCACATACTACGTTCCCCATATTTGTCCAGAATCCATGCAGCATTACTTTGTGCCACCTCATACCCTAACTCTGCCATCCGTGAATACAACAGGAAGGCTTTGCCCACGTCAGCTTTCAAGTATGATTCTAGTGCCCATCTAGACAAGGAACTCCAAGGTCCACGCTCAGCAACTAGCTTGTACAGAGCAGTTGCCTGGAAAAAGGTGAGCCAAACATTCACGAGAAGCACAGATTTGTTACCTTTACATTTCAAAGGAAATTYGTAATAACTTAAGAATAAAAAAGTACTGCAAACTCAGGAGCAAGGCATAGTCAAGCTTAGGAACTATTTAACTTGTTCTAAACCACTGAGGTCCAACCATGAGCATCAACAGATTCACATCCCATGTCACCCATAGGGAGGAATCTCACTCTAAAAAATGCATGATAATTGGCATCCATGCCATAGGTGAAGGATTGGCAAAAGAGGCTAATCTAGAATTTGACTATCACAATGTCCATTTATTGATTCAAAAGAGAGAAGGTTGGTTTGCTTAGGTGGATGATGATGAAGACGTGTAGCAGTTTTATCTGCATTGAGGACATTATCTCAAGTCCCAAGAATAAATAAAATAAATACCAGGGAATCAGTCTCGTAAGATCATCAAGATATAACTCGAGCTCAGCAAGGCATTCATCCCTGCTCTTAACCGTAAATATTTTTTTCTCTTCAGCCTTTGCAATGTTGCTTTTATAAATTAGTCAGAAGGCTCAGTTGATCCACTGAATTACCAAAACACCTTCGCAGATGTAGCATCGGTAAACTAGGTAAAAATATATACCCATAGGTTTCCTCTAAAGAAAATCAGCAAAAGAAAAAGGAAAAGAAATTTACTACATCACCAATGCTTGATTGGAAAAAATATGGAACGAAAGAAGTAAAAGAGGAGCCTTCCTGGCCAACCTACAGTATTGCTTTCTTGTCCACAGTTTGTATCACATCAGTTAGATACTGATGCAAGGGGCCTTACTACCCCTAGATTAGTGCCACTGTAAACCTTCTGATTTAATATGATACTTCTATTTTGACCAAATATAAAAGAAAAAGAAGAGGATAATTGGATTTGCAAAACAATAAAGAATAATTTCTCATGATATACCATGGGGAGATTTTTCTTGAGCCCAATGCCAGTGTGGAACATCTTTGCTAATTGGTAAAATGCTTTTGGTTGACCTGAATTAGCAGCCATAATAAAGTAGTTGCATGCCAGCTTCAAATCCCTTTTCACTCCAATTCCCCTTAAATACATCACCCCAAGGTTATAAAATCCACCAGCTTCTTCATTGTCGGCAGCCTTCTCAAAGTACTCTTTAGCCTGTTACGAACGAGATTTAGGCTCAAATTACACAAAATCATATCTGTCTCATTGATAGTGGTTACAGTCTTTATTCATTTTTTACATTTGTTGGGTGCATGAGAAAGAGTTCTCCCTCCTCCCAAAAGATAATAAGTTAAAAATAAATAAATAAATAAACGAATGAAGAAGAAGAAAAAGGTAAAGCTAACACATAGACAAGTAACAGGCATTAAGAAGCAGTAAAGTACCCAATCCCTACTGTCAGAAGCCCATATTCTCCCAGGCAGAATATAAACTAAGAGTGAACTCCTAAGTAAAGCTAAAGGAACGGGTCACTGGGTCAATTATAAAAACACTAAAATTCCTGTGGAGAAAAGAAGAGGCAATCTTACCTTGGTAAAGTTCTTCTTTTCCACTCCATAACCCTTAACATATAAATAACCCATCCCATTGTAAGCTGAATAAAGCTGTTGCTTGGATGCTAATGTTAACCACTCCAGTGCTTTAGTGTAGTTCCTTTCAACTCCGGCACCTCTGGCATATATCTCACCTAAAAGTTCCATTGATCTTGGCTCACCCTTCTCCACAGCCTTCAAAAACCACGACAATGCCTTGGCATGATCACGCCTTACGCCCCTTAATCCAAAGTAGTAAAATATTCCAATTTTGTACATTGCTCCTGCATTCCCTTTCAGTGCCTGGTATTCCAAAATCTGGAAGTCCTCATCCTCCTCTCCTCGAGACTTCCTGAGTGCCTCCTTGTTTTCTTCGGTTCCACTGTGAATCCTAACTGGTTCGATGACAGGTGAATCCTTCGAAATCAGAAAGCTGTTTACTGCGATCTCTGCCAATTCAGCATAAAGCTTGACAGCTTTGTCATGCATCTGCAACCAAACAAAAGATAATCAAAATGTCAGGCATCATGACACCTGAAGCTTGATGTACATGAAGAATAACAGGTAACAAGCAAACTTAACTCGATAAGGCCTTGCAGTAACTAATTGAGCATGATTAGAACAGCGAAGAAGGTAATTTCTATATATCCAAAACAATAATGAAAACACATAAAACACTCAGATGACTATAATAAGGTAAACACCTTGCATCAAATAACTTGTGATCATCCCTCCTTTTCCTCTCCTATCCAAATATTAACCACTCTTCCTAGTTCAAAGACATTCTCAGAGGTTGAAATACCAGCACAATAATCATTATATACATCTGCCTCCCCCTCCTAATTTCACCACCAACTCGAATTATTAGGCCTCCACATCGTAATTTCACCGTCCTAATATCACACTAACAATACCAACAGCACAGCATCTTAACCCCCAGAGATACTCAAACCTGCCAAACACAACACCCCACGCCACACACAAAAAAAGAAAAGATCCACCTTCCAAATAGAAAAACTAAGATCCACCTTCCAAATAGAAAAACTAACATACAGATAAAAACTACAAATTCTTATGCATTCTCTTACACGTTGTGCGTGTTTTATGCTAGTATATGAAGCTTACATCTTGGCGGTAGTAAATGTACGCAAGAGCCATCTTGGACTGCATATTGCCACCCTCAGCAGCAAAATAATGATTCAGAAAGGCCTTCGCTTTGCTCCTCTCCCTCATTATCCCCATTCCATACAGAAATCCCATCACCGACTGCGCGTTCGGCTGTCCAGCCACCTCCGCAGCCGCCTCGATCTCCGTAGCCGCCTCCGCCATGGCCCTCTCATCACCTCCGCTCGCCGCACTCACCATCTTCCCGACCCCCTTATAATAAATCGCTTCATAATTACCATCGTTCTCACTGTCGTCGCTTTCGCCGTCGTTTGAGAAGTTGAAGTAAGGAGAGCTGTTGGCAGGCTCGAATATCGGGCTCCATGACCCTGGGTCAAGCTCATAATCAGGCTTGGCTTCGGAGTCTATGAAATCGTCGAAGTCGGACTCAGTTGGGTCCGACTCGGAGGTGGGGTCGACCGGTGGGTTGAGGTCGTCTTGAGAGAGGACAAGGACAAATGGACGGGCGATTGTGAATAGCGGGAGAAGTCCCAGAAGTAGAAAAACGATGCTCAAACTGATGGATTTTCGATATCGATTCATCTCCGTACAAGGAAAGGAGTAGCCCGAGCTCGGAGAGGGAAGAGCCGGAGGCTTGAATGGTGGATGATGTAATTATATGTTTGGTTTGCCACGTCAATGTTGCTGAACTCCGCCACTAACAGGCTGCCAACCACTCTCTGCGATTTGTTTTTTCTTTTACGTTTTCCTCCTTCTGTCTTCCCCCATCACAGTCATAAAGAATAATAAAAGCACAAAACAAACTGTTTCAAATAGAGTAATTCATCTATAAATAAGTTAATAATCTATTTTAAACAATTAGTATGCGATAA